>QANZ01040508.1:0-16623 GCA_003254925.1 Chamaecrista fasciculata | reverse complement strand
CAGCAACTCGTAACCACCTTACGTAATTTCACCATGACTCTCGTACCAACATCTAGTGTATGCATCTCTATGCACCGAGGTCATGCTGGTCTTAGGTCATTTCAAGTTCCCACTTGAATGAGCGACCAGGGACGGTTTAGATTAATTATCTCATAATTAATCACGGACTGTTATCATAGTAAACATGCTAATAATATGATAACCATTAATTTATCTCCATAAATTAATTGATATGTTCTCAACATATCTATAAAATGATTGGCCCTAGGGCACAATCTCCAACACTTAGACCTGAGGTCTTGACTATACTGGCGTTGTAGATGTCAAACTTTGGCCTAGTCCAACGTTGCCCGTAGCAGGGTAGCGATACAGGCTAGGCCTGCTGGGTCACACACGAGCAGGATCAAGATGCCGTAATGGGACACGAATTAGGGTTAATTCGTGAGTCACTTTGTTGACACAATTTAAGACATAGTTGAATGGCTTAGGACATGAAATCTTGTCTTAAATAAATATCTACGTTTGTGATATTTAAATTTGTTGGACAATTTAAATATATTAATTGTTAAATAGTTAATTGGATTAATCTATTTACAATTATATTATTGTTTATAATATTAGGGAATAATAAATTAGATAAGCTTCCTAAACGTTAGGAGATTATTGATTTTTTAAATTCACTAATATTGGGATAATAAGATTGAGGGTGGCGCCTCATATCTCTTGAATTTTATTAATAAAATTTTTTTGTTAATTAGATTCAAGATTTGAATTTGAATTCAAGATTTGATTTTGACTTCATGATTCAAGTTTGAATTAAAGATATTAAGGTAATATTTTAATTCAATATTATTAGGGAATTTGAATTCAAGATTCAAATTTGAATTAAAGATATTAGGGTAATATTTTAATTCAATTTGTTAAAGATATTAATAAGATAATATAACTTCTTAAGAGTTAGGGTTGTTATCTTATTTATTAAATTCTTTAAATTAGGCTAAGGGGTGGCACATGGCTTGAATCCAAGGGTCAGGATTTGATGTTGCATTTTGGTTTTCAAGATTACATATTGAATTTCAAATTAAGATATTAATGTAATATTTTAATTAGGAATTCAAAACCTCTTGACCAATGGGGATTGGGCATTCAAGATTTAATTTCAAGATTTGATGTTGAAATTTAAATATAAATTGCCTTTTTGTTTTGAATTATAATATTAGTGTAATATCATAATTCATAGTTTAATGAACCCTATTACTTTATTTAGATATTCCCTGATTTCATGAGTTAGGGAATGTGATTCCCTAACCCTGATGAAACTCTATAAAAATACACACACACATATGCAAGTCGCCTAATTAATGCTTTAGTGTGACTAGAGAAATTTCGACTTTCCCTTAAAGAAGAGACAGAGAAAAGTCGCCCACTTTCTTAGAGAGAGAAAGGTGTGACTAAAACCCTAACACTTTAGGGTTTTGTGTGTGTTCAAGAATTGTTCTTGAGAATGGGCGCCACTTGTTCTTGTTGTTCAAGAATTGTTCTTAAGCAGTCAAGATTCGTAGATACGATTCCCATATTCACCTGGGAAGAAGTGAAGGAGGCTAGCACCTGGGCAACTGCCAAACTGCTCGTGTGGATCACTGGCAGAGGAAGGACACTAGGAGTGGACTTCTCTGAATCGCAAAGTTCAAAAGCTACCGATTTTTTATGGTAAATCACTTTTCGTTTCCTAGTATAAATTCATATAGCGGATCCTGGCAGGAAATCACGAGCTGCGTTATTAATTTAAAGTTTTTTTTTTTATTTTATCGCTTCTGCTGCGCGCCGCTCTGTGATTCTCCAACACAAAAGTCGTGCATGTGTTTACATGTATATGATACATGGGGGTAAACACTTGGCACACTCGTTTAATTTTAAAATTGGATTTAAAATTGAACTAAAAATGGAACCTAAAATTGAACCCTTATAAAATCTTAAGTTTTAAAGCCATCAATAAAACACCATGTTAAAATCTTGATCATTGTGGAGTGGTGATAGCCCAAGCTACACGTATCTACTTTTATCTTGAGGAGACACGGGTGAATGGAAGATTCAACGCAATGCCTTATTGAAATCTTGGTTTATTGGATGCGGTGATAGCCCAAGCTACACGTGTTTATTGGGCCTTGATGATATAGGGTTGGGCTTTCGCCTCATTGTTTTGAGCCTGGCCATTCACAAGTTTCATTGTGTGACTTCATGTGGTTACCAAATCGGATTTGGACCTCAAGGAATTAGATGGTATAAACATGCCATAATAAGTATCATATGATGATACAGTCCCATAAAGATTTAAGAGTCAAATGTGATGTGATTGGTAAAGAGTTACCTACCTAAATAACCTAAGGTTGCATGATCGCCCATGCGACGGTAAACTTTGGTGAAATATGGATCTTAGCTACTAATAATAATTTTGCTGGGTTTTATAAAATGGTGGACCTTTTTCTTAATTAACTTTCATATCTTAGTTGTAGAATCATGGCAAACAATATATGTTCAGCGTTATCACTGCGATCTATCCTTGAGAAGGATAAGTTAAATGGGACGAACTTCCTTGATTGGTTTCGAAATTTGAGAATTATTCTCACCCAAGAAAGGAAGCTTTATGTCCTAGAAAACCCTCCCCCTCAAGAGCCTGCCAACGACGGTCCAAGAGCTCAAAGAACTACTTATGAGAAGCACTTCAATGACTCTATGGACGTTGCTTGCCTGATGGTTCAGAAAAACCAGGGGAAAGGGAAGGGCAAAGGAAAGAGGAAGGGTAAAGCCCCAGTTGGTGAGACCAAGCCAGGGGACAAGCCTAACCCACAACCTGCCAAGAAGGCAAAGCCTTCAAGGGATGCGATTTGTTTTTTCTGCCAAATGTCAGGACATTGGAAAAGGAATTGAAAATTGTATTTGGATGATCAAAAGAAGAAGAAGAGCAATAAGGTCTCTACTTCTGGTATATTCGTTATAGACGTTCACTTTTTTACTTTAACCACTTGGGTATTAGATACATCATGAGGTTCTCACATTTTTACAAATGTGGAGGGTCTTAGAGACAGTAGAAAGCTGGACAGAAGCGAGGTGGACCTACGTGTGGGCAATGGAGCAAGAGTTGCTGCCGTTGCTGTGGGAACATATGAGCTTGTTTTGCCCTCTAGGCTTATTTTCATTGTAAATAATTGTTATTATGTACCTTTATTGAGTTCGAACATTATTTCCCTTTCTTATTTGGATAAGGAAGGTTTTACATGTGTAAACGGCAATGGAAGGTGTTCTGTTTATAAAGACGATGTTTTATTTGCTTATGGTGATTTGCAAGATAATCATTACGTCTTAAAGTTAGAACGACAACACGATAATAATATCTACAACATTAATACCAAAAGGATTAAGATTAACGAATCAAATCCTACGTACCTTTGGCATTGTCGTTTAGGCCATATAAACGAGAAACGCCTAGAAAAGCTCCATAAAGATGGACTTCTAAGCTCATTTGATTTTGAATCATATGATGCTTGCGAATCTTGTTTACTTGGTAAGATGACGAAGGCGCCCTTCACTGGACACAGTGAGAGAGCACCTGACTTATTGGGAATCATACATAGTGATGTATGTGGACCCATGAGTACTCTAGCTAGGGGTGGCTACTCATACTTCATAACGTTCACTGATGACTTCAGTAGGTTTGGCTATGTCTACCTAATGAAGCACAAGTCAGAGTCTTTTGAAATGTTCAAAAGATTTCAAAGTGAAGTAGAGAACCAACTTGGCAAGAAAATCAAAGTCCTTCGATCTGATCGAGGAGGCGAGTATTTGAGCCAAGAGTTTATTGATCATCTTAGAGGTTGTGGGATAGTCTCACAACTTACCCCTCCTGGAACTCCACAGTGGAATGGTGTTTCTGAGAGGAGGAATTGGACTTTATTAGATATGGTACGATCTATGATGAGTCAAGCTGATCTTCCGCCATCCTTTTGAGGACATGCTCTAGAAACTGCTGCGTTCACACTTAACCATGTTCTGTCTAAGGCAGTCGAGAAGACACCATATGAGATATGGACTGGGAAGAGGCCCGGTTTGTCTTACCTCAAGGTTTGGGGATGTGAAGTTTATGTTAAGCAACAACCTAACGATAAATTGTCTCCCAAATCTCTAAAGTGTTTGTTTGTGGGATACCCGAAGGAAACGAGGGGGTATTACGCATACTACCCATCTGACATCAAAGTGTTTGTAGTCAGAAATGGATTCTTTTTAGAAAAGGATTTTGTCCCCAAAAGAGACAGTGGGGGTAAGATAGATCTTGAAGAGGTTCAAGATCCACAAGACACTCTAGAGGCGCAGACGGAAACTAGAGAAGAGCCACAAGACATTGTAGGAGCTCCTCTAGTAGCACAAGGACCACGAAGGTCTGATAGAACACGTTCTCAACCTCAAAGATATGGATTTTTGATGACTGAGAACAAGGATGTGTTGCTCATGGAGCGTGGTGAGCCCACCACCTATCAAGAAGATATTGTGGGTCCCAACTCTGAAAAATGGGTTGAAGCCATGAAGGCAGAGATGCAATACATGTACGACACTAAGGTGTTGGAAATTATAGAGCGAGCGCAGCGGAAAAAAAACGTAAAATTAAAATTTAAAATGCAAAGCCCTATAATTTCCTTCTAGGATCCACTAACTGCGTTTATACTAGTAAGAGAAGATGTTGATGGAGATTGTGCCCTAATGCCAATCATTTTACAGATATGTTTGGAACATATCAATTAATTTATGGAGATAAATTAATGGTTATCATATTATTAGCATGTTTACTATGATAACAGTCCTTGATTAATTATGAGTCCTTGATTAAATCTAAACTGTCCCTAGTCGCTCATTCAAGTGGGAACTCGAACTGAACTAAGACCAGCCTGACCTCGGTGCATAGAGATGCATGCACTAGATGCTGGGACGAGAGTCATGGTGCAATTGTGTAAGGAGTTACAAATTGCTGGACCGACCCGGAGAGATCTGCATGGGTTTCAGTCATTAGCTGGTCTCTCCTGTACATCTGTCATGATGCCCTTAGACCTGAGGTCTTAACTATTTCGGCGTTGCAGTTGTCAAACTTTGGCTTAGTCTAACGTTACTCGTAACAGGGTAGCCATAAGGGCTGAGTACGGGTTTGGTTGATTACCGTGCTGAGGAATGTGGTTGACCTAGATGGAATTTTGTCCCTCATAAAAGATGGGAGATATTTAACTGGGCCCCTCAATGAGTCTGCCCAAGGAATGTGTGGCCACATTGGTAATTGGGACTTACTCAAGGAATCGAGAAAGTTGAGGTTTGGATTTTGGATGACTTTCCCATGCCTAATCCATGACCAGAATATCTTAGGACAAAAAGGGATCTAGACAAGGTGGTACTAAGGTTAAGTCGTTTTGGGGTTAGACGATAACTGACGTGTTTTGGGTAGTCGTGATGGCTTGCTAGAGTCCGCTCTCGACTTGTGAGTCATGGACATGACTTACTGCCAACTTCACGTGGGGCCTGCTGGGTCACACACGAGCAGGAACCAGATGCCAAGCTGGGACACGAATTAGGACAAATTCGTGGGTCACATTTGTGACACCGTTTAAGACATAATTGATTGTGTTGGGACATGAAGTCTTGTCTTAAATAAATATCTACAGATATANTTTGTGACACCGTTTGAGACATAACTTATTGTGGGACATTAAGTCTTGTCTTGAATTAATTATCTACAGATATATTATATTTAAGATTTGTGAGACAAATTTAAATATATATATGATAATTGTTAAATAGATAATTGGATTAGGCTATTTACAATTATATTCCTATTTATNAGTGTAATATTTTAATTCAATAAACTAGAATTCAAGATTCAAAAAGATTGACTTAAAGATATTAAGGTAATTCTTTAAATCAATATTGTTTGAAAATAACAAATTAGTTATAACTTCCTAACAGTTAGGTTAGTTATTTTAATTTATTCAATTCCAACAAAAGAACAAGGGGAGAGGCGCATGAGCTTGGGAGATCTTGGAAGATTTTACCTTCCAAATTGATACTCCAAGATTGCATTTTGAATCCAATTTAAATATTATGGTAATATTTTGAATTGGAATTCAAGTCATATAATTATGATATGGAGATATCATAATCTTATGATTTGATAATTATATATTTTGGGATTCCCTAATTATAATTATCAAAAGTCCCCAAACCCTATAAAAAGGAAGCCATAAGTCGACTTTGATAGAGAGATCACAAAAGGGTAAGAGCCTCATGCATTCTTAGAAAATCGACTTTAGCCTAGTTCTTCTCAAGAGAAAAATTCGATTTTTGCTCTGGGTGAGGAGAGAGAAAAATCACAACCCTAGTTTCTAGAGAGAGAAAGTGGCGCACAACTCTAAA
The DNA here is from genome assembly GCA_003254925.1 of Chamaecrista fasciculata. Lineage (NCBI taxonomy): Eukaryota > Viridiplantae > Streptophyta > Magnoliopsida > Fabales > Fabaceae > Chamaecrista > Chamaecrista fasciculata. The sequence continues at coordinate 10,176 of QANZ01040508.1, read as the reverse complement.
GAGTTTAGTTTTGAAGAATTCAAGAAGAGTTCTTGAATTAAAGAACACCGTAGATAAAGGTTCCGGATTCACTTGGAGAAGTGAAGGAGGCTAGCACCTAGGCATCTCCAAAACTGTTCGTGTGGATTACCGGCGGAGGAAGGACGCGTCACGTGGACTTCTAGGATACGTCCCGTTCAACTAAACCGATTGAAACTCGTGAGGTATACCACTATCTAAAAGTTTTATATTCAGCTAGCGGATCCGTTTGGGAATTCTAGGCCCTTGCGCGTTTTATGTTTAAGTTTTTTTAATTATGTTTTTGTTTCCGCTGCGTTTTAGGCGCCCCTAAATTCCCCAACAGTGGTATCATGTGATATATGATATGTGTGTTTACCGCTTTCAATCATCGTTTTTGGTTTTACGAAAATCCACGGATCAATTTAGCCTAAAAGTCGATTTAACAATCTAAGGTGCAAATTTATGTATGTGATACATAAAGAAATCAATGAGATTGATTGGATAAGTTTCTTGAATTTTAAGGCCAAAATCGAAAATCCTTGTATAATTATAATTAAAAGTGTTTTAATTATAATATTATAAAGGTGGCTGAAATTTATTAAAATTGTGAATTTTATAAATTTTGGGATCAATAATTTAAATTCTTGAATGAGATTCTTGAATTTTATAATTATTGATAATAGGCCTGAATTTCAAGAAAGGCATGTTAAAATTGCACAGACCCTAAATTGAACACAATTTTAAAAGGAGTTTTAATATATGTGTTGGTTACCGTGTTTGACATAATTGTATGAATTGTTCATATTTGAATTCTGTGGTGTTGGATATGGCTCTAGGAGGTTTATTTCGGTAAATACGGCCTGCGTGTCGTCTCCCTCTACTCTTGTGTAATTTTACTTTCAGTCTATACCTCAATGTAACTGGGGTTTATTCACGTGTAATTTTAATTTTCTTTTTAGAAAAGTTCTCACATTGGCTTGGGAGAATTCTAGGGTAGATGAGCCATATCTAAACACGATGCTTGTTTTACATTTAGTTGTATGTGATGCGCTAGATGTATGCTTAGGGTGCGATATTTTAACATGCTTCATCATATATTATGCTATAGCCACGTATACGATACGAGCGTGGGATTTTGTATGTGATACAAAATCCGGGCACATGTTTATATGTATGAGATACATGGGGTAATAAACATGTGGCATGACTCGTTTAATTTTAAAAGGAGTTTTAAAATTAAACAACAACAAAAAAAAATCGGAATATTTTATTAGAACAAAATCAAACTCTTTTAGAAAATCTTAAGTTATAATGCCATCGCTAAAACACACTGTCAAAATCTTGTTCATCGTAGAGCGGTGATAGCCTCCGCGACACGTATCTGCCTTGACCTTGAGGAGACACAGGTGAATGGGATTTTCAATACAACGCCTATTGAAATCTTGGTTCTTTGGATACGGTGATCGCCTCCGCGACACGTATAGCAGTTGGGCCTTGATGATGTGGGGTTCGGCTTCGGCCTCGTTATCTTGAATCTAGCCATTCACATGTTTTACCGTGTAACTTAATGGGGTTATCAAAACGGTTTTGGACCTCAAGGCATTAGATGGGATAAACATGCCATAATAAGTTTCATATGATGATACAGTCCCATAAGGATCTAAGAGTCACAAAGAGATGTGATTGGTAAGGAGTTACCTACCTAAAAAACCAAAACGTGCATGATCGCCTACGCGACGGTAAATTTTGGTGAAATATGGATCTTAGCCACTAATAATAAATTTTACTGGGTTTTATAAAATAGTGGAAGTATTTTATTCTGCTAATTAAAATTTTCATATCTTTAAATTGTAGAATCAAAATGGCAATTGATAGTTCAACATTTTCACTGCGACCTATCCTTGAGAAGGATAAGCTGACCAGAACAAACTTCCTCGATTGGTTTCGTAATCTGAGAATTGTTCTCACCCATGAGAGGAGACTTTATGTTCTGGATAAACCTATTCCTAAAGAGCCTGCCAAGGGCGCTCCAGGAGCGGAGTGGAGGGCTTATGAGAAGCACTTCGACGACTCGCTGGAGGTCTCTTGTCTGATGGTAGACACAATGATTCCAGAGCTGCATGAGGGCTTGGATACATTGATGTCATACGAGATGATAAGACTGTTGGAGATTGTGCCCTAGGGCCAATCATTTTATAAATATGTTGTGAACATATTAACTAATTTATGGAGATAAATTAATGGTTATCATATTATTAGCATGTTTACTATGATAACAGTCCGTGATTAATTATGAGATAATTAATCTAAACTGTCCCTGGTCGCTCATTCAAGTGGGAACTTGAAATGAACTAAGACCAGCATGACCTCGGTGCATAGAGATGCATGCACTAGATGCTGGTACGAGAGTCATGGTGCAATTACGTAAGGGGTTACGAGTTGCTGGATTGACCCGGAGAGTCCTGCATGGGTTTAGTCATCAGCTTGCCTCTCCTGTACGCCTGTCACGACGCCTTAGACCTGAGGTCATCATTATTTCGACTTTGCAGTTGTCAGACTTTGGCTTAGTCTAACGTTGCCCGTAGCAGGGTAGCCATAAGGGCTAAGTACGGGTTTGGTTGATTGCCGTGCTGAGGAATGTGGATTGGCCAAAATGGGATTTTGTCCCTCATTAAATGAGAGATATCTAACTGGTGCCCTCGATGAGTCTGTCCAAGGAAATGCGTGGCCACGCTGGTAAATGGGACTTACTCAGGAGATCGAGAAAGTTATGGTTGGATTAAGGATGACTTTCCTGTGCCTTATCCAGAACCAAGATATCGTGTGACAATAGGGTCTATGACAAGGTGGTACTAAGGTTAAGTCGGTTTTGGTAAAAACGATAACTCACGTGTTTTGGGTAGTCGTGATGGCTTGCTAGAGTCCGCTCACGACTTGTAAGTCATAGAGATGGCTTGCTGCCAACTTCACGTGAGGCCCAAGGGAAGATAGGGATGAGTTAGGCGCCTATCTAGTGGGACCCAAGGGAAGATTTGATCTTCCATTTGATTCTCCAAGATAGCAATTTGAATTTGAATTAAAATATTATGGTAATATTTTAATTAGATATTCAAGTCATAAAATATGATATTATTGTAATGTCATGATTTTATAATTATAAAATTCTATATTTTTTGTAATTATATAGGCTAAAAGTCGCCTAAGCCTAAACCCTAATTCATAAGTGCAATTTTGTCTTCCTCCTTGTAGAGAGAGAGAAAAATCGCCACCTCCATAGCTAGAGAGAGAAAATTTGATTTTCCTAAAGAGTTAGTGAAAATTCGAATTGTTGTATCTTTAAGTTTTTGAGAGAAGAAAAACAAAAGGGGTTTTGTTATTGTCTTCTTCACTTTTGCGCCACCATCAATTTGGTTCAAGAAAGAGTTCTTGAATCAAAAACTCTGTAGATTCGGTCCCTGGTTCTTTTGGTGAAAAGAACAGAAGGCTAACACCTTGGTGCCCGACAAACTGTTCGTGTGGATCACCGGTGGAGGAAGGACGCTGATAGTGGACTTCTCGAACTCGCCTAAGTATAACCAAGCCGATTGAAACTTTGAGGTATAACACTTTTCGTATCTGGTTTTAAATTCAGCTAGCGGATCTCCGGGGGGAAATCTTGGGCAGCGCATAAAATTTTTGTTTATACTTTTGCTTCCGCTGCGTGTTTTGCTCCGGGATTTCCCAACAGTGGTATCAGAGCCACGCTAGTCCTGGATTTAAAATCATATTTGTGTGTACATGTGATGTATGCTTGGCGTGTTTACCGCTTTCAATCCCTTTGGTTTTACGAAAAATCCACCGAATAGTTTTCTTAAAACTGAATCTACGAAAAGGTGCAAATTTATGTATATGATACAAGAAATCAATAGGATTGATTTGAAAAGTTTTCTTGAAAATTGAGGCCAAAATCAAAATTCCTGTATAATTATAATTAAAAGTGTTTTGATTATAATATTATATGGGTGACTGAAAATTTAATAAAATTATGAATTTTAAAATTTTTGGGTCAATAATTAAAATTCATGAATATGATTCCTGAATTTTATAATTATTGATAATGGACCTAAATTCAAGAAAAGGCATGTTAAAATTGCACAACCCTAAATTAAACACAATACAAAAATCGTTTTTGATGTGTGCCTTGGTATGCCGTGTTTGACATAATTGTATGAATTGTTCATATATGTAATTGTGTGGTGTTGGATATGGCTCTAGGGTTTTTGGTTTTACGGCCTGCGTGTTGTCTCCCTCTATCCGATGTAATTTTACTTTTCAGTTTATACCTCAATGCAACAGGGGTTTACTCTCTTGTAATTTTATTTTTCTTTTAGAAAAATTCTCCCATTGGCTTGGGAGGATTGTAAGGGTAGATGGGTCATATCTAAACACGGTATATGCTTTTTACATTTAGTTTGTATGTGATACAAAGCGCTAGATGTATGTTTAGGATGCGATTTTAACATGATATTTACCCTTTTAAACGCTACAACCACGTATACGATACGTGCGTGGGATTTTGCATATGATGCAAGATCCGTGCACATGTTTATATGTATGCGATACATTGGGGAATAAACATATGGCATGACTCGTTTAATTTTAAAAGGAGTTTTAAAATTAAACTATAAAACGGAACTTTTTAAATTTCAAACCCTTTTAGAAAATCTTAAGTTTTAATGCCGTCAATAAAACACCCTGTTGAAATCTCGTTCATCGTAGAGCGGTGATCGCCCTCCGCGACACGTATCTACCTTGACCTTGAGGAGACATGGGTGAATGGGAGTTCCAATACGACGCCTATTGAAGTCTTGGTTCATTAAATGCGGTGATCGCCCTCCGCGACACGTGTTTAGTGGGGCCTTGATGATATGGGGTTGGGCTTCGGCCTCGTTGTTTGGACCTAGCCATTCACATGTTTTATTGTGTGACTTAATGGGGCTATCAAAAAGGTTTTGGGCCTCAAGGCATTAGATGAGATAAACATAAGTATCATATGATGATACAGTCCCATAATGATCTAAGAGTCACATAGAGATGTGATTGGTAAGGAGTTACCTACCTAAATAACCAAAGGGTGCATGATCGCCCTCCGCGACGGTAAACTTTGGTGAAATATGGGTCTTAGCCCCTAATAATAAATTTCACTGGGTTTTATAAAATGGTGGATGTATTTTATTTACCTGCTAATTAAACTTTTCATATCTTAGTAGTAGAATCAATGGCAACAAATAATAGTTCTTCACTATCACTACGATATGTCCTTGAGAAGGACAAGATGTCTAGGACAAAATTCCTTAATTGGTATTGTAATTTGAGAATTGTTCTCAACCCAACGAAGGATGCTGCTGACTTGCTCGACTGGTTTTGTAATTTGAGATTTGTTCTCACCCAACAAAGGATATTTTATGTCCTAGAAGTCCCTCCCCTGAAAAGAATGCCAAGGACGCTCCAAGAGCTCAAAGAACTGCTTGGAGAAGCACTTCGATGACTCTGTGGACGTTGCTTGCCTGATGCTAGCCACAATAGTTCAAGGAGTTGAACAAGGGAATATTGTCGGCTATTGAGATGGTCAGACATCTCAGGGAAACGTTCCAAAATCAGGGAAAGGGAAGGGCAAAGGAAAGAGGAAAGGAGACGCCGAGTTTGGTGGGACCAAGCCAGCGGCTGAGCCTGACCCACTACCTACCAAGAAGGCAAGCCCTTCAAAGGATGCGATTTGCCTTTTGAGAAATTGCAAATTGTATATGGAAGATCAAAAGAATAAAAGGAGAGATGAGATCTCTACTTCTGGTATCTTCGTTATAGACTTTCACTTGTCTACTATAACCGCTTGGGTATTAGATACAGCATGTGGTTTTCACATTTGATGTGAAGGGTCTTAGAGACAGTAGAAAGCTGGACAGAAGCGAGATGGACCTACGTGTGGGCAATAGAGCAAGGGTTGCTGCTGTTGTTGTGGGAACATGCGAGCTTGTTTAGCCCTCTGGGCTTATCTTATTGTTATCATGTACCTTCTTTAAAGTTCAAACAATGCTTCTCTTTCTTATTTGATAAGGAAGGTTTTGCATGTGTGTGAACTGAAAAGAATGGTGTTCGATTTATAAAGATGATGATTATTTGCTTATGGTGATTTGCAAAGTACTCATTGCATCTTGAAATTTGAACGTTAACACGATAACAATATCTATAACATTGATACGAAAAGGATTGAGATTAGCGAGCCTAATCCTATATACCTTTGGCATTGTCGTTTAAACAATATCTATAACATTGATACGAAAAGGATTGAGATTAGCGAGTCTAATCCTATATACCTTTGGCATTGTCGTTTAGGCGATATAAACGAGAGACGCCTAGAGAAGCTCCATAGAGATGGACTTCTAAGCTCATTTGATTTTGAATCATATGATGCTTGCGAACCCTGTTTACTTGGAAAAATGACAAAGGTGCCTTTTCACTGGCCACAGTGAGAGGGCATCGAACTTATTGGGGATCATACTGTTGGGAAATCCCCGGGGAAAACACGCAACGGAAGAAAAACAGTAAATAAAAAAAAAAACTTGCGCTCCCCAGGAATATCCAACCCTGAGATCCGCTAGTTGAATTTAAAACCATATATGAAAAATGTTATACCTCAAGCTTTCAATCGGATTGGTGATACTTGGCGAGTCTAGAAGTCCGTTTCCACGTCCTTCCTCCACCGGTGATCCACACGAACAGTTTCCCGAACACGAGGTGCTAGCCTCCTTGCTTCTTTCTCCAAAGAAACTCGGGATTGAATCTACAGCTTTTGAACTCAGGAACTCCTTCTCTGAATTCCAGGCAAGGTGGCGCAATACAGAGTAGAAGACAGCAACAAAACTCCTTTTGTTCTTCTTCACTCAAGAACCCTAGAACCCACAACTTTAGATTTCTCTCTCTAACACTTAGAGGAAAATCGACTTCTCGCTCTAGGAAGGTGGGTGGCGAAAATTCTCTCTCTCCAAGGATGAATTTTGACTTCTCTCTAGTGAGCTAGGGTTTTTCACAATGTACATGACATGACACATAGACATAGAGCTAGGCGACTTTCTTAGCTTTATAATTACCAAAATTATGGTAATTTTATAAATATAAAATCATGATATTCTGATAATATCATATCTTTAAGACTTGAATATCTAATTAAAATATTACAATAATATTTTAATTCAAATTCAAATCCCTATCTCATAGAATCAAATTGAAGATCAAATCTTCCAATGGGACCCACATGAGATAGGTGCCTATTTGCTCTAATTATTGGGAATTTTATAAATCAAAAATAACTCCTAAAATTTGGAAGTCATAACCAACTTATTTTATCCCAATGTTTTTGAATTAAAATATTACAATAATATCTTTAATTCAAAATTTGAATTCTGAATTTAAATTCTTTATTGAATTAAAATATTACCCTAATATCTTAATTCAAATCTTGAATTTCAAATTCAAATTCAAATCCATGACTTAAATTAATAAAACATTTTTATTAATTAAATCAACAAAAATGAGGCGCCACCCTCAAGCATAATATTAGGGAATTTTATAAATCAATAATCTCCTAACTTTTAGGAATTATTTAATTTATTATTCCTAATATTTTAATTGTAAATAATTAATCTCTATTAATCATTTAACAATTATTCAAACTGTAGAAAATGTAAGACAAGACATAATGTCCCAGACATTTCCTTTGTGTCTTAAATTAGGCCACCGAGTGACCCACGAATTACCCTAATTCGTGTCCCTTATAAGGTGTGTTCTAATCCTGCTCGTGTGTGACCCAGCAGGCCCCACGTGAAGTTGGTAGTAGGTCATCCCTATGTCCTACAAGTCGTGAGCGGACTCTAGCAAGCCATCGCGACTACCCAAAACACGTGAGTGATCGTTTGTTACCAAAACCAATTTTAACCTTCGTACCTCCTAGGCACCGACCCTATTGTTCTGCGATATCTTGGTTATGGATCAAGCACAGGAAAGTCATCCATGATCCAAACCTTTACTTTCTCGATCTCCTTGAGTAAGTCCCAATCTCTAGCGTGGCCACGCATTTCCTGGACAATCTCATCGAGGGCGCCAGTAAGATATCTCCCAATTTAATGGGGAACAAAATCCCAATTTTGGTCAGTCCACATTCCTCAGCACGACAATCAACCAAACCCGTACTTAGCCCTTATGGCTACCCTGCTACGGGCAACGTTAGACTAAGCCAAAGTCTGACAACTGCAACGCCGGAATAATGATGACCTCAGGTCTAAGGCGTCGTGACAGGTGTACAAGAGAGGCAAGCTGATGACTAAACCCATGCAGGACTCTCCGGGTCAGTCCAACAACTCATAACCCCTTACGTAATTGCACCATGACTCTCGTTCCAGCATCTAGTGCGTGCATCCCTATGCACCGAGGTCATGCTGATCTTAGTTCATTTTCGCTCCCACGAAAACAATCGACCAAGGACAGTTTTAGATTAATTATCTCATAATTAATCACGGACTGTTATCATAGTAAACATGATAATAATATGATAACCATTAATTTATCTCCATAAATTAATTGATATGTTCACAACATATCTATAAAATGATTGGCCCTAGGGCACAATCTCCAACAGACTCCCACTTGCACTAGGTACAATCATTAATCAAATTGTTCCTACACTAGGAACATCCATTAATGTGTCTAATCTCCATTTGACATTACATGACTCTTCATGTAAGACCTGTGCTGGGGTCTCGTATGACATTGTCATAAGAGGATCGACAACATCATCCTCGTCTGCTACCTTATCATATCTTGATATCACCATCTCTAGGTGATCATGTCTGAGTGCATATATATATATCACTGTCGGAACATCAGTGGGGATCCAATCCCATTTGGTGTCTTCCTATCTCCACAGGGTGACCACCAACCACACCTCAGACACTAGTTTTACGGTCTGCGTCTCCACGCGACCAACCCTTTGTTGTAGAATCAGCAATCGTGCTCTCTGCTTGGAAACTCTTTCCAACTCACGATGCCATCAGTTCAGGAGAAACACGTATCCATACTGCGATTTAGATATATCTTGGTAGGTTTTGGAAAACGGGCACCTGTGTAACCCCTTACCCATTTATTCCACCATAATCCAAGATTTCATCCTTAGTTCTTCCTAAGTACTCAAGGATGTTTATGACAGCGGTCCAATGATACTCAACAGGGTCTCGTTGGAAACGACTTGTCACGCACAGGGCAAATGACACATCGGGTCGAGTACATTGCACGATGGATCCTATTGCCGAAGCATAAGGGATGCTACTCATGCGCCCTTGCTCAACAAGTGTCTTGGGACACTGTCTCTTGCTCAGGGTCAATCCTTGATTTATCGCCATGAATCCCTCTTGGAGTCTTGCATACTAAACCCCTTCAGTACCTCATCCAAATAAGTACTCTGACTCGATCCAAGAAGCCTACAAGATCTATCTCTATAGATCTTAATGCCTAGAATATAGGCAGCTTCTCAGTCCTTCATTGAAAAAGATTTTCCCAACTAGGATTTTACAATCTTTAAGGTTGGAATATTATTTCCAATGAGCAATATGTCATTGGCATACAGCACCAAGAACACAATTGTGCTCCCACTAACCTTCTTGTAAACACAAGGTTCGTCAGCGTTTTGTAAGGAGCCAAACTCTTTTGACTACTTCATCAAAACGGCGATTCCAACTCCGTGATGCTCGCTTCAATCCATAAATGGATCTCTGAAGTTGCATACCTTTACTGGTTCCTCCGGACATTCAAACCCCTCAGGTTGTGTCACGTACACATCCTAGGGCAGCCTTCCTCTAAGGAATGCTGTTTTGACATCCATTTGCCATATCTCATAGTCATAATATGCGGCTATGGCAAGCAGGATCCTAACGGACTTGGCTATTGCAACAGGCGAGAACGTTTCGTCATCCCATGACGTCGCATAAACCCTTTGCAACTAGCCTCGCCTTGAAGATACTGACGTTGCCATCCATGTCGGTTTTTCTCCTCAAAACCCACTTGCACCCTACGGCTTTTACACCTTTAGGTGCATCAACTAAGGTGTTGGGAATTGTAGGCTCCTAACGCAGCGGAAGCAAATATAAA
>QANZ01040499.1:212136-223929 GCA_003254925.1 Chamaecrista fasciculata | reverse complement strand
TTAAAAAGATGAGACAGATAGAAAACCAAATGCAACATGATTAAAAATATTAATTGAGAGAGACAAAGATAGAACCAGAACAAAAACCAAAGAAAGGTCAGAAGTGCAGCAAAGTCACCCAATCTCTCTGCATATCAAACAAAGGAACTCCCTAAAGGCCATCACAAGAAAAGCACCAAAGAGAAACCATCACAGTTGTTTCCCTCATAAACAGAAGAGGCACTGAGCCGATAAAATAATACCATTCCAACCAAAAAACTGCAGGGTACTGCCAAGCATTTTTCCTCCTTTCCAGAACCAATGAACTTGTCAAGAAATTGTTCCAAGATTGAAGGACAGTTAAGATATCAAGAAATCAGGAAAGACTTGGAGGTTAAGGAAATAGTCACATGTAGTGCACCAAAAGTAAAGGGTATAACTGTCACAACGGTTATAGTATTAGTATAATTAGAGATTGAGGAACAATGCAATACACACAGTAATTGAATCTTCAATAACACTGGTTTTTTTTTTTTGCCTGATTTAATAACACAGTTTGATGCTCCTGTTTTTTCTCCTTAACTTTTGATCTTCCTATTTTAACAATAAAGTGTCAGAGACACAATATGATCCATGTTAAACTCTTAAGTTTTCACTCCTACAGTCCCTGTGCTCACTACCCTTTTCTGAACACGGTATCAAAGCCTAGGTATCACCAACCTTGAATCCGAGCCCAAGCTTCAACCAAAATTAGATCCAACAACATGAGTCAGCTTTTGATTGATCAAATATTTGATGGAGGTGCCATTATTTTATGAGATTCAATTGAAATAAAAAAGTGTACTATGTTATAAAGTTGTTAGTGTTGAGTTCTATTGTGGTGATTGTGCAAGTTTGGTTTTAGCGTTGGTTTGGTAGTTTTTCTGTCATCCAAGTGCATGGAGATTTTGCGAGCTGTCAATTGAATAGTAATCAATGACAAGTCATATGTTGACCACTATGTAACTCCAAAGAGTCTAGATTACTGGGAGAAATGAGTTGGCAATGTTTCTTTTGTCCAAGATCATTATCTCAGCACACAATCCATAAAACATAAAAATAAATAAGGAAACATGAAATGAAAAGAAATCATTAATGTTGACAAATTGTTTGATTATGATGTTGACATGGGGTGCAAAAATATGGATCGATTAATGAAACCAAGAAAATGAGTATTTTGGATTATTTTATTTCATTAAACCACGTGAACTGAGAATGAGAGTAATTGTTAAAATAAAGGCTGTAGCACCACAAATTTTGATGATTGAAATAGCTAAGGAGGATCAGTAATTGAAAACAATTTTTTAATTTGAGGTAATTGATTCCAATAAAAAAAATTAAATAGCCTTAAGTATTCTCATTTTTTAAATAAGCCATCACAAAAGGATCATTAAATCTGGAAACTGAAATATCTGTAGAATTGAAGTCTACCTAGACAATTAGATGAAATTCTTGACTTTTTAGGTATTTTCTAAAAACATTTCCAATTTGAAAGTGTAATACACCAACCCAATATTTTACAGGCAGTCTTGAAATTCTAGCTCAGGTGCACTCATCTTCTATCAGTAATAATTCTATATTAAGGGATCCTCAAAGGTGGTTCTACTCTCCACTCACAACTGACAAATTTCAAACCAAAATCAAAGCACGGTGATAATGTTTCATCTAGTGTAAACTCTTTTTGGTGCTAACTTCTGACAATCTTTTAGTAAAACCAAACTTACTATCAGCGCAAGGTAAAAAAAAAAAAAAAATTGATTAAATCATCTTGTAATTTCATGGTACATAGCACTAAAACTCAAGATGTTGATATTAATATAAAACTTAAAATATAGACTGAAGAAATTTTCATAGAGATTTCTTTGAATTTAATTTTGTGTGTGTTGAGAAAGAGATAGATAATGTATACCATTGATGAAAAGAACCATAGTGATCTTCTTAGCAGCATAATCTGCATTAGAGATGAAACCATTCATCTCAAAAAGTGAACTAGATGGATCATCATCTGAAGCTTCAATTTCCATCAGGTTGCGAGCAACTGAGACACCATAAACAGATCTAATGGCATCAAGTCTCGATGACACAGCAGATGTATGAACATCCGCTCTCACAGCTCCATGCTGTTTACAACAAGAGCAAAATCACCAATAATAATAATAATAATAATAACAGAAGGCTAGGCACATATCCTGTGGTAAACCAGTTTTACTGCTTAAGATACTGACCTTCCTACAAGAAAAACCGACATTAACATGATGAATAGCAAAGCGGCTTATTAAATCAACAATCTTTGAATAATCATCCACAGAATTTTGCAATGTCTTCCTCCTTGCAGCCATATTATAGAATAAGTTTTCAACCTTGTAACACAAGCACAAAAATTGCAACTCAGAAAAAATAAATTAAACTTAAAGTTTTCCAATTTCTTATTTAGAACATATTCTCTGAAGTTTGTTTATATGGAGAACAATATATATGAAAATGATGAAATGTAAAACCTACGTAAGTGAAAGCTAGCATGAGAAATAAGGACACTTGCTGCAAGTCAAGGACAGCCTCAAACAAATTTGGAAGTCTTCCCCCTTACATGGCTCCACAGTCCACATAAGGCTCTAAATTGACAGGTACAACTGGAAATTTCAACCTAGGAAACAAGATAGGTTTGATCTCAAGAAACTAGCCCCCCAAATTCTGCTCTACAGGAAGCATACCAAGGATATTAAACTTAAGTTTCAGAAAAATCTTAAATATTCTTGAGTTTAAATGTCTCATGCGAAAGTTGCTGGTTAAATTTGAGGAAAGATCTGCACATCTAATAGAACAGACAACTTTCAGGATTAGATACCACTTGTAGCTATCCTATAGAATATTGACAATATCAATATCACACAGCCTCTGAAAAAAAAGGTAGATCTTTCATCAGACTGAATTTTTTTACATAGTAATATTTTCAATTAAGGTCTACAAGTGATTCCAAGCAAAATGGAAAATTGTGCATTAATTCAGTCAGCCAAAAGACCCATTATACCATTATCTGTGTTCCTTTTACAGCAGCACATGCCTTTGGTTCATGCTCCATGACGCCATCTCTATAGGATACCCTGAACCAAGAAAACAGAAAAATCAACTCATCAAGAAGTTTTATACTTAATCAGGATTGCGAAGGCAGAAAAGATATTAAAATGATAACTGACTGATTTGGTGGCAAAATTCTTCATGTTTTCAACCCACAACAAATGCAAAACATAATACTTGAAATTTTCTATATTTTCCTCATTTGTGTCCCACTAAACTGCAATTGAAGTCAGAGCTACAAAAGAAACTTCAAATAATTAAGTTGCATAGTTTCACCTGTAACCATGCAATTGACCTTTGGTGATGGTGGTGACTGTAACATGGCCAACATATGTCATACTTGCCAAAGCCTCTCCCCTAAATCCCATTGACTTAATGCACTGTAAATCCTCAAATGCAGACAACTTTGAAGTTGTATGTCTCTCACACAATATTGGCAGGTCCTCGTACTACAATAGCAAATTTCAAAATCAATCACAACAAAGTAAAGACAAATCAAATGAAAAGCATAAAAAACCTATCAGTTAATCGGTTAATCCTTTTTAAAGATAAATTATGAACAAAATATTCCAAGTTGGACATAACAGCCCAGCAATGTGACTAGTTAGCAGGGTTCAGAAACGGAACATAGGGCATTTATACCGTACAGAATTTTTTTTTTTTGGTAAAAATAGAAAAGAAGAGGAAAGAAAAGCTTAAGATTTCAGAGGAAGAAACGAAAAATGTGAAAAGATAGGGAAGAGTGGAAGAACGAACTCGAATTCCATGGCCATCATCGGAGACTTGAATGAGTTTGAGGCCACCATCCTTGATGGCGACGCTAATGGAGGAAGACTTGGCGTCGATGCTGTTCTCGACGAGCTCTTTGACGGCGGATACCGGACGTTGGATGACCTCTCCGGCGGCGATTCGGTTGACGACAGACTCGTCGAGACGGTGAATTTTGGGAGGCTCTCTAGGAATATGCTCTTCAATATCCATTGAGATTGGCATGAGTTCATCACTAGCTTGCGATTCCATGGAAAAGGAATAGTTCAGTCTTCACTCTTCAGTGTGGACTGTAATAGATAGAACTGAGACTTTCACCTGCTAATTATGCAAACTTGTGCACCGGTGGTATAGAAGAGGAAGAAGAAGAAGGGGTTCCGTTCGAAGCCCGCCAAAAGAATGTATACATATTTGGTCCTTTGGTTCCGCCTGAAGAGGAAACCTACTATTTGGTCCCTCATTTTTCACAGTTTTAACTATTTGGTCCCTCAAAAATTAAAAATATCAACTCGTTAGTCCCTCTAGCTCATCTCCATTACCAACACTGATAACCTAGTCATTAAGTGTACATGTAACACGTTAAATGTTACATATTTAACTATTTGAGACCACCTAGGCTTTGAGATTTAGGAATAATTTAATAATTTATGCTTTATGGAAGCTTCACGTGTAATACAAATATTTAGGTCAAACTCAATTTTAGGCTGATTTAATTATGTTTGTTGGTCCGGTTCGATTGCTTTAGGTGATTAGGATACCAAAGTGGCATTTAATAATGTCATGTAAGCATTTAACGATGTTATGTAAGCATTTAACGTCTCATAGTTGATGATTATGATAAATGAGGGACTGAGTAGTTTATTTATTTCAATTCAGGCAAAAAAAAAAAAAGTAGTCCATTTCAATAAATGAGGGACCAAATCGTTGACTCAGAAAAAAAAGGGACCAAATAGTAGATTTCCTCTATATCAAGGGATTTTTGCTTGATTATTTTTTGGTATAAAAATAAATTACAGATTATATTTTATAAAATTCAATTTTTATTTATTATTAAGAGCATTTTATATACACCATTATAAAATCCACTACTTTGTAAAGTGAAATATTTTTAACGAAACTATTATATTATTTTACAAGTTTATGGTGATTTTTAATTTTATTTTCAGAATAGTTTTTTGTCATTTTTTTAGTGTTTACAAAATTTTCAATTTTACGTTAATTTTCAATGTCATACAAATTAGTTATGGAGAGATTAATTTAACAGTCATATAGATATTTGATCTAATTTCATGATATAAGTGCACAAATTAAAATAGTTTACCAATAAAAATATTTTTATTATTTCTATAGTTTCATTAAAAAAATACATCAATTTAATATTAAGATAATAACGTTAAATCAAATTTTACCACAATTTAATAACAGGATCAATAAATTATTTTTTATTGATATTTAACATTAGAAATAGGTTGATTCTTGATTCGTCTTGTATATTAGTATTTAATTGGTTTTATATGTGCATTTTCCTTCTGTCGTGTCAAACGTTTGCAGTGTATCCAAAAAAAAATGTCAAACGTTTGCATAAATCTACAGTTCCTTGTTACATATACGAGCAGAAAAAAGACTGCCTCCAAATAAAACAGAAAGCATGTAGAATTAATATCAAGACAAGATTGGATTTTTGATGATGTACTACAGTTTTCCATTCTACAATAACAACTTATTTGTTTTTTGCTCAAAAAGAAAAAATAAAACAACTTATTTGTTTCAATATGAAAGGATGCTGCTAAAATGAACCTTTAAAAGAGATGATGATACAAAATAAACAAGAAAGATTGATGATAGTTGAGTAGTCAACAAAAAAAAGTGTCAAAACAAAAAACTATTCTAAAAGGCTACTGTCAGCCAACAATAGTATGAGAAAATGGTACATCAGCATCGCTCAGTTCTCAGAACTCCAAAGCTGTGTCCAAATGGACGCATTGTTATTACAACAATTAACCACACATCATGAGTAGTCAAGATGAAAGCACTACTTCAGATGGTGCTCGAACAAAGATGCCATCTCAATCTGTAGCACAGGGTAAAAATTAACCACATCAAATAAACCATCCAAATAATCCTAAAAAGTTGCAATCTTTGAATATAGTTTCTACTCTCTAGAAATGAAGAAAATGGCATATGATGAAGTGATGACTCAATCATACGGATATAAAGTATGGGGTTCATGATGAGAATATGAGATGGAAACTGACGAGGGAGCAAGTCAGATGACAGGGCAAAAAACAGGAAGAATCAGTGTATGATTCAGCAAAAAAGGAAGTTAAAGGGAAATTCCCTTTCATCTCTGAGATTTCTTTTCTGGTCGGTTAGCTTGCTTTCTGCAGCTCATATCAGCCAGGCTCAAAACAGTAAATAGGCACAACAGAAGTGACCTCATTTTATCCTCCCAAACATCAATCGTAGCAGGGGTAACTCGCATTTCAACTACTTAAAAACAGAAAAGAATCCAAGGGTAGTGATTAATAATAATGATTTTTCTGAAGAAATAGCCCACTTCACAACAAGAAGGATGCACACTCCATTTTCACTACAGATCCATATCAGTCTATTAGCATGAACGAAGCCAATGAAGCTATCCCTATATTTAACAACATACATAGGCCCAATTTTTGCCAATTCGTCAAAATATTATTCCTTTAAACCTCAACTACAGAGTCTTTTTTATCATGAAACAAAATTATACCATAATAAATGAAGGATGGGATGACGTGAGAAGTGTGTCAACCCCTCAAAGTTCGAATGATCCTTTGAGATAAGGTTTGCAAGGAGTTCTAGATTAACTAAATAATAAGCTTTAATAAAGTTATGGTTAACCAATTTATCTAAAATCTGAATGAAATTGAAACTTTAGTTGGACATAAGTATCACAGTATCACTTCTTTCCTATCCCCTCTGAAAGCACACTTGCAAAGGTGTCACAAGTAGGTATGTAAAAATGAATAAACAAATAAAGACAAAGGGGAGCCATATATCTTCATAGATGATTTAGCTACAACGAGTTTATGGTATTAACTTACAGCTGTCAATGCAGTCTCAGAACCCTTATTCCCAGATTTGCCACCAGCTCGATTTAGAGCCTGCGTTTAGCAGAAAGAGAACAAACATACATCATGAAAATCATAATCGTGATCAGAAAATAAAAAACTTTAAAGCAAACGATCAAGCATAAACATACCTGATCCATATCTTCACATGTAAGGACACCAAATATGCATGGAACTCCTGCAAAGTCATCCCAAAAAATACTTCAAATTTCACATTGATTAGAACTATTGAATATCTACTGTGGTAGTAAAAGAATTGCAATTAGATAACCAATGAAAAACAAGATAAAGCCTCCTACAACCTATGAGTGACTAGCCATGGAGAAACCTAAGTGCATAGTAATGTTTTACTTATGACTATACTTATAGATGCCTAGCGTCAGTAATAAGACTTGGTAAAATCAAGAAACTAGATAATGAATCGAAGTATAATACAGCCTTCCTTATTCTAAGTGGAATTATAAATCTTGGTATAATCACACAAATTTGCATGTGATAGAATGAAGATTGCTGTTAAGGTGCATAAGGCTCATAACAGGGGAGACCAGAGAATAGAAGAGGAAAATTGTGAGTGGCAATATTAAGGAGAAAAAAACAAAACAGGACACATTGGCAGAGAGTTGAGCGTCGAGGGAGGAATTAGTTAGAAGGCAATCATGGGGTATATAAGAGGACCAATGAAGGGATAATAGGTAAGTGACAGAGTCCTTAGATATATGAACTAATAATAACATATTCCAGCACTCTCCATGGCTCACAAAGATGAAGCAATGTAGTCACAAATAACAAAACAGTAACTATCCTTCAGACACTGCTAGGTTTTGATAGGCTAGCCCTCTCCACACACTACAAAAACTTCTGCCTACCACTACACTGCCAGACACTCCCTTTTTACACACTGCATAGCTGCCCTGTACCATTGGTTGCTCTGGCATCCCAATTTACCCTTCTAATCCTTCTTCCTTCAGTTATAGCATTGGATATCGGCCCAGCCTGAAATAGGCCCAGCTATAAGCCCATCTCCCTTCTATTTTCAGCTATATACCTTGTCCAAAGTTGGTTTGGGCCCATCAACTAAGAAAGTTTTCAGGTGGATTCAGGGGTATCTGGAACCTTGAATTTCAGAGCATATCCTACTTTTCTGGTATTCTTTTCCTGAGTTGGGGATTGTAATTTGGCTCAGTAGAAAATCAAAGGTGCAACTCTTTTTTCTACAACTCCTTGCTCTGTTTTTACTGCTTGTTGTATCTAATAGTAGGAACGAATTAGTATGTTTTCAATATAAGCGATACTCAAATACACCTATGTAAAACTTGTCCAACAAGAAAAATATTATATATAATAATGTCAATCTACTAATTTGGCCATCTAACCCTCAAATTTTAATGTAAATTAAAGAAGCCTCCACATTCCACTACAGATTTCTTCTCTTATATGACCCTAGTCTTTATAGTCAAATTTCCATACTCATATTGGCATGTATAATCTAATTTTGAGTAATTTAATCCATGTTTAGTGAAGATCAGAAACTTAGAAGTTGAACTGGTTCATCCAAAATAAATAAATTTGTGATTGTTATTTGAATTCAAAGGAAGAAATTATAAGCTAGTTTAGAATATTATTAATTAGCACACTGGATGTTAATATTACAAGCTACAACAATTTATCAGGATAACACAAACAGCAGTTATGTATGCAAGCATGATTTGTTTGTAACCGTATGAACATCTAGTGAGGATTTACATGACAACTAGAAAAAAAGTTTTTTTTAAAAAAAAAAAAAAAACCTGAATTTAGACTAGCTGATTGCACTCCAGATGCTGCTGAATTTGCAACTGCGTCATAGTGGGTAGTATCACCTCTTATCTGTTAAAAGGAAATAATGGTTGTCATAGCAGTATGAATTTAATCAACAACAAAGACAGCCGGAAGGTGCTATTAAATAATTGTTTATCTATAAAACAATTAATGTTATTATCACCATACCACAGCTCCAATACATAAGATTGCATTATATTTGTTAGATTTTCCCAGTCTTTCTGCAACAACACCAATTTCAAAACTACCAGGAACCCACACAACCTGTGAAAGAAGGCAAAGCATTCAGCGTTCAACACAAAAAGAATAAGAAATGCAGAAAACCACATTAACATTAAGGATGACGACCAATGTGTAATTGCACACAATAAATGTTAAATTATACACAAAAAGTCCATCCTATATAAGCATTGATAATGGTGGGATTCAGCACAAGACAAGTCTGCCTTCCCTCAGATAATTTAACTTGTGTTGCTGATGCGCAACAGCAGATAAAATATTTGTTTGAGAAATATGACCAGCAATTGCATAACCCATTAACAAATCAAACTAACACTAATAGATAAAAACAAGTTTAAAGGTTAAGCAATAAACCA
The DNA here is from genome assembly GCA_003254925.1 of Chamaecrista fasciculata. Lineage (NCBI taxonomy): Eukaryota > Viridiplantae > Streptophyta > Magnoliopsida > Fabales > Fabaceae > Chamaecrista > Chamaecrista fasciculata. The sequence continues at coordinate 214,547 of QANZ01040499.1, read as the reverse complement.
TCGTCTGACTATAGCTACAGGTTCTTACATTTGAGCATCAATCAAAGTGAAGACAAGAGGATGGGAAGAAAAATTGGTAAATATAAAACTTTCGGAAAAAGTATTGACCCATTATAAGGCATTAAAACAATATAAATATGAAATCAACAAAATGTCAACCAAGTTACAAAAGCAACATTGCAAATTACAACTTAATGTTATTCCAAAATCTAAGTACTTCCAAGACAACTTACGTACATCAATGTCCTCATCTTGAACTGAATAATTCTTGAAAGTGTTCAAAGCTCCCTCCAAGAGTTGTTTGGTGACAATTTCATTAAACCGTGCAACAACCTCAACAATGAGCGATCATAAGTCAGCAAAGCAACATAATCAACAACAAATCCTTCACAATTACATTCCTATTGGCATAGTAAACAGGAAAACAGATTCTTGAAGCAGAATATGCTACTTCTTTAACATTTTATTACAACACCCACTATGCAGCAACAAATAAACCCCTTATGTGCATCTATCCATACACTCAAATGATTTATTTTTAGTTCTTGCATGCTACAATTGGAACGGTTGCCAAGTTTAAAGCCACTCAAAAGTTACCAAGACATAGTTCCTTTTGATAATCTCATATATAATGGGTGAGAGAGTAAAATGGATTTTAATGCACAGAATTTTCTTTAACCAGCTAAAAGCAAAATGATAAGCCCCAGCTCCAAGGCAATCAAAATACTGTGACAAAAAGTGAAGAGTATAAGAAAGAATCAAGTAGTTTAACGATAATTTTTGGGGAAACTAACCACAGCAAAACGAAGCCCCTGCGTTCTGGTAACAGAACCTGTCAAATGCCGTACAGCAGCAGTCTGTGCAATTGACGATCGACCCTTACTCTGAACAGCAACAAGCGGCTTACTTTCCGATGCTGAGGAAGGAAAACCATGAATGTATTTAGCCACTAATTCTTCTTTAAAAAGGGGTTTTATTTGTGTTTTACCAATTACCATCAATCAACACAACTAGTAGAAAGTTAAAAAATATATAAAACCTCGCAAAGAGAGCAAAAACGATAGAGAACTCGATCTCTGAGGATCCCTGTGAAGATGCAAAATGGAACTTCTATCGCCAGACTGATTGAATCCGCAATGTTGCGCAACTCCAAGCCGAGACCGATGGGTTGGAATGAAGCAATCGGTAGAAGTGAACAAGGCCATTATTTTGGTGAAAGGAAGCGAGGACGGTCTTCGAGGCACAATGTATATACCTATAATCAGGAAATAGATGAAGGAATATCACGAACATGTATTTTTCACTTTCAAATTCTAGAAAACATCAAATTCAATTAACTGAGATTGATTGAAGTAAACAGAGGAAAACTCGATTATAAGTGGAGATTTCGAGGTCAAGATGAACAGAATAGATAATGAACAGTGAAAGGGGAAGATCGAGAAAACCAGAGGTTCTTCAGCTTCCTCTTTGATCGTCGTCCTCAGCTATCTTCTCTACTCAAGCTTCAGTCAAATGCAGATATGAGAAGCTGAGCTCGAAGAAGTCGATTTGGATACGGGTCGGGTTGTTCGAAAAAGTTTTTATCCGACCCAACATAATGACTTGGCCCAAAACTATATTGTTATTGTTTTTGTGTTTCTTTAGCATTTAGGAAGTTTGGGTTTGGGCTAGCCTTTCAGTGGATTATTCAGCCCATTTGTCTCTTTTTTGTTTGGCTTTTTTAGGTTGTATCAGTTGAAAAAAAAAAACAATAATAAAAAAATTGAAAAAAATAATTATCTAATGTGTATAGCTTAAATATAATAGATAAATAATAATATAACATGAATAAGAATATACAGTTTTACGGTTATAACCTCTCTGATGTAAAAAGTAGTCAAGTGTCAACACCTTTAAGAGTGAAATAAAATTTTAGTCTATTGTGTTCTACATTTGGCCTCTTATTGAAGGAATGCAATACATCTATGTTATATCTTTAATGATTGTAATGCAAGTCATCTTGCTGCACAAGTCCATATCACGGCGGAAATCCTTACTGTTGCAGCGATCTTTGTCTGAATGAATTTTCAACGAACTTTCTGTTGCAAAATGACATTGCAAATATTTTCTTTTCACAACGAAAAAGTTGCTACATAAATTAGTTTTGATAGCCAGCCATTAAGTATTTAAGTTGCAAAATATCTTTTAAACAAAGTTCTATTTTTGCAGCGCCCATATTTTCCCTCCTTATAAATATTGGCAGCTATGTTTGACCTTTTTATGACAGTTTTATTCGCCACGGCAAAGAGTTAAAATATTTTTTTGTAGTATAAAAGCCAACGCCCGTGCATATAATGATATTAACACATTTCAAGGCATCTAGAAATTAGAAACAATAAAATATTTTCTCTCAAATGATGAAATATTGAAAT
>QANZ01040499.1:190322-211305 GCA_003254925.1 Chamaecrista fasciculata | reverse complement strand
ATAAGAATGGGTGAGAGACCTAATTGCTCAAATTAGATTTTTTAGGGTTTAGGGTTTTAGGGTTTAGAATTTTAGAGTTTAGGGTTTATGGTTTATAGTTGTAAGGTTTAGAGTTTAGGTTTTAGGGTTTTTAATACTTTTAAAGACTAAATTGAAATGTTTGGAAGTGTTTTGGGACACTTTACAATTTTATTTTGAGAATTTGGGACTAAAATGAATGAAGATGATGAAAAATGTAAATCCAGGGACTGATTTGCTAGTTTACTCAATCTTTATGTTTAAAAATGTAAATCCAGTCATCATGCCAAGGTGGAAAAAAAAATAAGAATGCCCCGTCATAATGCCACGTAATCAAGTCAGACAAAAAAAATGACACATAAGCAAAAAAAAATTGCCACATGTGCATTGAGTCAAAATTGAGGGCATAATTAAAACGTTGGTTGCACATTGAGGGCATACCTGAACAAAATGAAACGTTAAGGGCATAACTGAAAATCACTGCAAACGTTAGGGGCATGAAAAGGTGTTTTGCCTTAAAGAAAAAATGAATGATTATTAAACCTTGAATTCAAAACATTGAATGATCACTTTTTTTTAAATGAAAAAGGCTTAAGTGCACTTTTGATCCCAAAATTATGACAAAGGTTTCATTTTGGTCCCATAACTTTTTTGGTCGCAATTTTGGTCCCATAACTATGACAAAGGTTTCATTTTGAGCCCATAACTTTTTTGTTACAATTTTGGTCTCATAACTATGACAAAGGTTTCATTTTGGTCCCATAACTTTTTTTGTTGCAATTTTGGTCCCATAACTTCTCAAAAGGTTCCACCGTTAGTCCCTTGGTGAATTCCATCCATATTTAGCCGTTAAGTATGACGTGGCATAGTGACTAGGATCATGATGTGGCAAAATAAGATGAAATGGACTGAAATAGGATCTATATGCAACATATTAAAACTTATCTATACCCAACCACAATATATACAAAGAGTGGTACTTCCTCTTCATCGTCAGCCCAACGGGATTTCCTCTTCCTCGTTCCGCTTCCCGATTCGCCGTCGCCGCCGCTTTGGTCGTTCAACTCTGGCTGAGGATCCCATCGACTTCGTCGGCGCCTTCTGCTTGAAGTCTCTTCTTCCCCACCAGATTGGTCCATGTCAGTACCACTCTTTGTATATTTTGTGGTTGGGTATAGATAAATTTTAATATGTTGCATATAGATCCTATTTCAGTCCACTTCATCTTATTTTGTCACATCATGATCCTAGTTACTATGTCACGTCATACTTAACAGCTAAATATGGATGGAATTCACCAAGGGACTAACGGTGGAACCTTTTGAGAAGTTATGGGACCAAAATTGCAACAAAAAAAGTTATGGGACCAAAATGAAACCTTCGTCATAGTTATGGGACCAAAATTGCAACAAAAAAAGTTATGGGACCAAAATAAAACCTTTGTCATAGTTATAGGACCAAAATTGCAACAAAAAAAGTTATGGGACCAAAATGAAACCTTTCTCATAGTTATGGGACCAAAAGTGCACTTAAGCCTTTTTTTTATTTAGACAAAAAAATTGAATTGTGTTGATTTTTAAGTGTTAAAACTTGAAAGATAACATCACGTCATTCACGTAGTTAAACTAAAAGATTTTTAAATCAAAATGTAACCGAGCCTTAAATGTTTTATGAAAACATTTAAGTGGAGTTACACCTAAATTGAGAGAATTTTAACTGTTCTTGCCTCAAATAAAATTAATCTTTCTTTAAATCGTTATACGAATAAGAAAAAGAAATTCCGTCAAATAAAAAAATGTCATATCTTATGATCTTATAGATGGTTTTTTAACTAAGGTTCTTCATACTAATTTTTTAGCTTCGTTTAATATAACCTCACAATTTAGATAACAAAATCTTAGATCATCATGTTTCACTACCCATAATATCTCGTCGGTGCTCCTTGGACAAAGAAAAATGTGGATTGTTAACCACCCGACAATTCTTCCGGATCTCACCCGGTCGACCCGACTGCAAATCACCCAACTTCACCATCCCCTCCACAAAATCCCTAAAAAATTGATCTTGTTTTTTGCTATACAATGTCACATACCCTCTAGTTTGAGGAAAAGTGAAGAGTGTTTGATCAGAGTTCAAGAATCCCCTTCCACCCACCAAGTCCTTGAAGTATTGGTTATCAAAGAGTGTGGGTGTGGCATCAAGGTCCCCTGTGATATTTTGGTCCACATTAAGAGGACATAGCTTGTCTAGCTTCTCTCTGAATATGGGCTCAATGGTTGGGTCAGGTTTTCCTGAACCAGATTGGTTGTATAGCCTAAACATGATGGAAAAGCAACGAGCTTGGCCTATAGAGTGAGACCCAGAAAGTGCAACGAGGTCCTTGGTGCTTAAATTGAACTTCTGAAAGAGGTCAATGAGGTAGCTTGCATTAGCTCTTGGACTAGGCATGATGTTGTCTGAATCTTCTTGACTAGCTGTTAAGCTGTCTAATCTTCCTAATTTCACTTCCCAATCAGGTCCTCCTGTCTGAAATTCAAGCATATATTATGGGTCATGATTGCAATATAGGAAGTTTATGTAAAGTAATGTGAATCTCATGCTCAAAAATATATTGTCTTGGCTAACAATTCGGTGACATTATATTCTCTTGGCTAAAAATTCGGTGACATTATTGAAATGAAGTAAAAGTGTAAAACAGATAAAACATACTCATATTGCTAATGAATTATGAATTGTTCCGTCTTTTTGTACATAAAAAAATAAGAATTATAATTTTTTTTTCAAAGTTAACCTTTTTTTATAAATTAACAAAAAAATTTGAAATATTATATTTTATATTTATATAAATAAATATTGATTATTATAGATATGTTAGTTTTCTTTTTATTCAGAATTTCAGATCTTGACATAAACCGATAAACGCAGAGCATAAAATTCTAAGATAGTGATTGGGACATTGGGTATAGATATTTAAAATATTTTTAGAAACATTAAGTTTTATTTTTAAAATATTAATAATATACACTGTTTTCTAATTATTTTTTCTTTATTATTCCGGTTCAGAGTCAATTAGAATTGATTTTTTTCTTTCCCCAAAATTATTTTCCAAACAAACGAACAACCTAGCTCACAGTCACTAATGGAACGAAAGTCGAAGTTGAAGGTAGAAGAAGAAGTCGTACCAGTGCGACTGCGTCTCTGGACGCCATTATAATGATATCTGCGCAAGAAACAACTCCAGGACACGCATTTTCGAGCGCTTCCTTCACTTCATCGACCACTTCGTATGATCTCAGCGAATTGATATTCGATAGCGACAATTTCTCACCAAGCATAGTCGGCGTATCATCCAGCAACAACGACGCATCACATCCCTGCGCAAATCGAAGGTTTCATCAGATCAAACAGAGAAATCAAAAGAATATGAAAAGAAGAACAAAACAAATAATAATATCTAGGTTTTCCGATTCTAATCGAATCGGTTTGTGGTAGTGTTCATTGAGATTGAAAGCGGCTTACGTTGACGAAGCAATCATGGAACTGGAATCGCATAACAGAGGCGACGCTTCGAGGCTCTCTGGCGAGAGCTCTCTTCATCACGTCTCGGACAATCGATTCAGCGTCTGGACAGGTGTCCCGGTAATATCCTGGCCGGAGATCGGCGGAAACCACCGCCGCGATGTGAAGGAGAAAGATGAGAAACAGAGTCGGCGGCGCCGTCGTCGTCATGGCTCGAATTGCGTAAGAAAAGGGAGATTTCTTCCTTTGATTCGAACTTTGAATGGAAGAGAAGGGAAGGGAAGGAAATGGTTTTTGGAGTGATATGCAATGAACCAGAAATAATGGTTCGTAGTGTCAGTGGCTTTCTTATTTTTGGGTTGATCTGTCTCGCTGGTATTGTAACGCTATTGGATTAATGTGTAAATATCAGGAATATACATTTCACAATTGTATTGTGAGTGCTTCTCTGTTGGTTTGTATCTTTTGGTAACGCTGCTCAAATTATATTATTATATATATATATATCATTATGAAAACTGATTTTCTTTTTTTTTNTTCAATATTTCTTTTAGTATTTACCAGTTTAATTCTTATGATAATTCAATCATGTTGCCTTATTATTTTTTTTTCTTTGCCAAAAGAAAATGTATAATAATATGCATTGTAATCGATGATTGTTATATCGGTAAAAAAAATGCTAATAGTAATTCAATTAAGAACACATTATTTTGATTAATGGAATGAATAATTTTGTGAAAATTGAAAGTAGAACAGTGGGAGTGATTTTATTTCAATGACGAGCTTTCCTATCATATATAAAATAGTGTTTAAACTTTAAAATATACAAAATATTTTTTTATTATATTTTTTGTTAAAAAATTCTTTTTACTATCTAATTATTACTACACATCAAAACTTATAATTAATAATTTTTATAACAATAATAATAAAAATGGGTCATTAATTTGGAGTGTGAAATAATCTTTTATTTCTAAAGACTCAAATCAATTCACGACAATTAATTTGGAGTTCCATGAACCAGAAGTAAATACAATTTAACATTGGAAATCATATTATTTATCAATTTTTATTTTAAGGAAAAACACCCTTTTGTGCCCCTAACGTTTGCAGTGATTTTCAGTTATGCCCCTAACGTTTCATTTTGTTCAGACGTGCCCTCAATGTGAAACTAACGTTTTAATTATGCCTCCAATTTTGACTCAATGCCCATGTGACAATTTTTTTTTTACTTATGTGTCATTTTTTTGTCTGACTTGAATACGTGGCATGATGACTGGACATTCCTATTCTTTTTTCCACCGTGGCATGATGACTGGATTTACATTTTTGAACATAAAAATTGAGTAAACTAGCAAATCAGTCCCTGGATTTACATTTTTCATCATCTTCATTCATTTTAGTCCCAAATCCTCAAAATAAAATTGTTTAGTGTCCCAAAACTCTTCTAAACATTTCAATTTAGTGCTTAAAAGTATTAAAAACCCTAAAACCTAAACTCTAAACCTTAAAACTATAAACCCTAAACCCTAAACTCTAAAATTCTAAACCCTAAAACCCTAAACCCTAAAAAAATCTAATTTGAGCAATTAGGTCCCTCACTCATTCTTATCTCATTATTCTCAATTCCCCCTCTTTTCATCATCTTCATTCATTTTAGTCCCAAATCCTCAAAATAAAATTGTAAAGTGTTCCAAAACTCTTCCAAACATTCTAATGTAGTCCTTAAAAATATTAAAAACCCTAAACCCCAAAACCCTAAACCCCAAAACCCAAAACCCCAAACTTCAAACCCAAATCCCTAATCTCTAAAACTTATTTTTTTCTTTAATCTTCATCTTCATCTTGTCTTCTCATACTAAATTTTTTCGTTTCTAATCTTCATATTTTCAGATTAAAATTTTTGTTTCTAATTTTCATCTTCATCTTCATCATTATCATCATCCATCGATGGCCAAAACAAAAAACAAAGATTCTTGAACTCTGATCAAACACTCTTCACTTTTCATCAATGGCGGCAGAGTCGGGAGCGATCGATGGCGGGGAATTTATTAACCCATGGAGAAGGAGAATTGGAATTGGAAGGTAGTGTTGGTGTGAATTGCGTCATTGATTAAGTTAGCTATGAGATGAGACAGTAGTGATATGAAGATGAAATGATGAAGATGAAGATGAAAATTAGAAATAAAAATTTTAATTTGATAATATGAAGATTAGAAACAAAAAAAATTTAGTATGAGAAGAGAAGATGAAGATGAAGATTAAAGAAAAAAAAAGTTTTAGAGTTTAGGGATTTGGGGTTTGAAGTTTGGGGTTTGGAGTTTTGGGGTTTTGGGTTTTTAATATTTTCAAGGACTAAATTAGAATGTTTGGAATAATTTTGGGACACTTTACAATTTTATTTTGAGGATTTGGGACTAAAATGAATGAAAATGATGAAAAGAGGGGGAATTGAGAATAATGGGATAAGAATGGGTGAGGGACCTAATTGCTCAAATTAGATTTTTTAGGGTTTAGGGTTTTAGGGTTTAAGGTTTATAGTTTTAAAGTTTAGAGTTTAGGTTTTTAGGGTTTTTAATACTTTAAGGACTAAATTGAAATGTTTGAAAGAGTTTTGGGACACTTTACAATTTTATTTTGAGGATTTGGGACTAAAATGAATGAAGATGATGAAAAATGTAAATCCAGAGACTGGTTTGCTAGTTTACTCAATTTTTATGTTCAAAAATGTAAATACAGTCATCATACAACGGTGGAAAAAAAATAGGAAAGTCCAGTGATCATGCCACGTATTCAAGTCAGACTAAAAAAATGACACATAAGTAAAAAAAATTGCCACATGGGTATTGAGTCAAAATTAAGGGCATAATTGAAACGCTAGTTTCACATCGAGGGCACGCCTGAACAAAATGAAACGTTAGGGGCATAACTAAAAATCACTGCAAACGTTAGGGACACGAAAGAGTGTTTTGCCAACATTAAATATGAAACATCTTTCGAACGTATATTTACTATTTTGTGACAGATTAACTTTTTTCATAATACTTAAATTGTATTAATTTTTTTTCTCTAAAGTGAACAAATATTTTATATGTCTAATAAAAATTGTATAAATATATATATATTTATAAGTAGACATACGAAAAAATTATTTAATAATTTCTTTTTCAGGATTAATCATATAAAAAAATAGTTACATGTAAAATATTTATTAAGAAATCTTACAATAAAAGATATACAAAATATATGTAAAATTTTGTCTTTTAGCACGTGAAATGTGGTCGCATAGAACAAGTGGGTCTCGTTCTCGTTGCGATCTGCAAATGGGGGGTCAGCCTGCACACGAATCAGAATATTGTATACTTTAGAAATGAAATATTATTTTATTGTGTATTTATTGTGGTATAATTATAATTAAATGCCATAGATATTATTTTATATTTTATAAATGATATAGTATATCAATATAATATTGTGTATTTTTTATTTTATATATATATTTTTATTTATTGTGGTATAGTTATAATTAAATGCAATAGATATTATTTTATATTTCATAAATGATATAGTAGATCAATATAATATTTCATTTAAAATATTAAATAAAATATTATTAAGAATATTGTGTTGCTTTTTTATTTTTACTATTTTCATATTATTTTAAAATATTATATAACTTTGTTATATTTTTCAATAGAATGAATAATGATAACTTTTAAATATTATGTATTTTTTAAAATTTAAAAATGATATTATGTAAACAAACCTGCAAAATCCACTTTTATTATAGCATCTCAATTCTCAATCATATCCAATTTTTTTTCTAAAAGCTTAGTTACTTTCTAGTGTCGGTAAATTACATGACTCCATTTTGCGGGGTTTGAAAGCGACTAGGGATATTAAAGAATAGAATATTTTCATTATTATTATTATTATCTATATTTATGTTTCATTATACAGATACTTGATATCTGATGAATATTTAAAATATTAAAATATTTAAGAATAATAAGTATAAAAAATAAAATATAAAATCAAATATAAAAAAATAAAGTATGCCTATTATAAATTATTAAGATACTAAATATATTAATTAAGATAGTTGAGACAAAATTCCTAATCATTCAATATTTGAAATTTTATTTTTTTGGCTTTTCAGTTTCCACTATTTATATTATTTCTAAATATGTTTTAATACATGGACATTGGTGTGTGACTGTGTGCTTCTTACTGCAATGGCTTACTTCTAAGAAAGAGAAAATAACACATCGTATTAATAAATTAAACTAAGTTAGAGATCTTACTTTAATCATTAGAGAGTTACTCTCTTATTATTATTATTATAGAGAAGGAAAATATAAGAGTAAATTACACTTTGGTACCATGTGCAAACCATATTTCACTTTGGTACCGTGTGGTTTGAAACCTGACACTTTGGTACCCTGTGATATTCTCCATTAACACTTTGATACACTTTGGAGCTATTTTGTAATTTTAACCATAACAAATTTTGCAAAAATTACATATTGACTCCAAAAAACTTTCAAAAAATTACAAATAAGTCCCTAGATACATATTATCTAGGGACTAAAATGAAAACTTTAAAAAAAATTGGGGTCAATATATAATTTTTGCAACATTTGTGATGGTTAAAATTACAAAATAGCTCCAAAGGGTATCAAAGTGTTAATGGAGAATACCACAGGGTACCAAAGTGTCAGGTTTCAAATCACACGGTACCAAAGTAAAATAGGGTCAAACCACAGGGCACTAAAGTGTAATTTACCCAAAATATAAAGGATTCATTTCCTATAAAATTACTTTGATATTTAAGTAAAAAAAAAAGTGGAAAATAGAAGTAAATGAACGTAAAATAAGAATGGCGAAACACCATTTTGTGCCCCTAACGTTTGCCGTGATTTTTAGTTAGTTTCAATTATGCCCCCAATTTTAATCATCCACTAAAAAAAACACTATTTTCGCACGATTTGGGCTCAGTTTTGATCAGATTTCATATGGGTTTTAATTTTTAGAAATCACAAATTTAATTCCTTGGATCAATTTCAAAGATTAAGTTCAAAATAGCCCCAAATCCGAAGAAAATCGGACCCGATGAACCCTAAAAAGGACCAAAAGAAAACATTTTTCTCAAAATTTCCATGTGCAAAATGATCCTTAGAAGCCGAAAATGAGTACCCATAAACTCATTTATAAAAACAAACTGAAACGAACACGGATCTAAGCTCAAATTTTCCGAAAAACAGTACACTAACGAGAGTGGGGGCAAAATTGAAACTAATATTTCACATTGAGGGCACAAATGACACAAATGAAACGTTAGGGGCAAAACTGAAAATCACCGCAAATATTAGGAGTACGAAAGGGTGTTTTACCGATAAAAATTGCTAATCTTTCTTGGGTTTTGCTTAAAAATATACATAGAAAACCTCTGACAAGTGAGAAGAATCATTTTGTAAAGGAAAAATCTATCTCCAAAATATTGAAAATGTGAATTAAAAAATTTCAAGATACATAACAGGATGAAAAGAGAAAACCTTCATGTATCTAAATTTATATTGAGTCAATTAATTATTTTTTAAATAATTAAAATATACGATTTAATGCTTGAATTATTATAATTATTATTGATTTAATTTTTCAGTCAAGTTGAAAGTTTGAAAAATAAAAATTCAATACAAATTCAGATAGTAAAATGTATTAATTTAGTACAAATTCAAGTTAAGAACCAAAAAATATAAAATCAGTTTACATTCAAGGACCAAATCGTCAATCAGGATCAAATAATTGACAAATAAAATATTTCAAGGACTAGATTATATATTTTAATTATTTAAAGATTGATTAATTGATTCAATATAAATTTAAGGGTCAAATAATAAAAAAATAGATGTATGAGGAGTGATATTGTTTTCCGGGTAAATTACACTTTGGTACCCTGTGGTTTGAAACTTAACACTTTGATACTCTGAGGTTTGGACCTTTAACACATTGGTCTGTCAATTTTAACGGACCTTTTCTCATTTGCAACTCACGTGCTATCCTAAACCAAATTCATCTGCGTTTTCTCTCCAACACAATTCGTCTTCTTCTTCTCTCCAACAACAACCGTGCGTGGCGTGGCTCTGCGTCTCAATCTGAATCGTTTGTCTGCGTCAGAATCGTGCGTGGCTTTCTTCATCTTCGTCTTCGTCAAAATCGCGCCCCTCTTCTCTGCGTCGCGTTGAACACACACAAACCCTAAACCCTAAATCGCGCCCCTCTCCTCTCCTTTCCAGACAAGAACGATGATGATATTGTGAAGTCAGAGGAGGGTTTGTGCTTGGATTTTATCATAGGCTCATAGCTATTCTGCAAATACTTAGTCTAGTTGCTGATTTTTTTCTCCTTTTGAAAAAAACGACATATTCTGTGTTTGTGACCTGAATTACATATACCAGAAGTTTAGGCATTAATACTGGATCCCCAGACCCAAAGTCACAATTTTTTAAAATATGATTGGTTGGTCACTCGTTATTCACAATTTGGATGGATTCCCATAATTTTTTAGCCATTTGGAAATGATAATGGATGACTTGATCAGCGAAATTTAGGGTGATAATTTAGATGGAAGCAGAGTATTTTGATTATGTCTTGAAATTTCTCAATTTCTCTTGCCCTTGGAAGTTTCTGCTTCTAGTCTTTGTTTGATTTAAATTTAACAAAGTAGATATGATTCATTAATATATGTATACATTCTAGAAACAAGAGATGAGGACACAAGCTGCACAAATACATACTAGAAGTTCTTTTTCCTGCAAGTCAAGATGCTTCCGGCTGCAAGTGCACTTTTTAAGAGTGCAATCTATTTAATAACAATCTATTTAAAGTTTGAGAAGCCCGATTTTGTTCGACAAAAACGCACAGAAGAGAGAGTTGAGAGAGAGAGAGAGATTTCGAGGAAGATGAAGAGAATTTGTTTGTGTTGGAGAGATCTGAGAGATTTTGTTTTGCTTGTGACAAAGGTCCGCTAAAATTGACAGAAAATGTTAAGATTAAGAGGGTACTAATGTGTTAAAGGTCCAAACCTCAGGGGTACTAAAGTGTTAAGTTTCAAACCACAGGGTACCAGAGTGAAATAGAATCAAACCACAAGGTACCAAAGTGTAATTTACCCATATATAATATATATTAGTATTAATTATTACCATTTACATAGATATACATATACTTTACTAGATTGAAAACTGAGATATTTAGAGGGAAGGGAGGGAGGAAAGAGAGGTTGAAATTTGAACTTTGAAGTCTAAAAGTGTGATGCCAAATATTATAGATTGAGATTGTGAACTGATACCATGCATATATGCAGTAGAATGTTAAATTGGAACTCACAATAATATATGGACAACGAGTCTCTGTTTTATATGCTATCAGTTATATATATATTTATTTATTAATGTGCCTCGAAACGTTAGTGAAAGCCTGAAAGGCTATATTTTATGGGGGTGTTTCAAATTTAAATTATTATTTTTATATATTAAAAAACGGTGAACGAAAATACAAGAAAAAGCATCTACGGGTCATAATATACGGATCTCCCCCGAAAGACGACTTATCGTAGGGGGTCTTTGATTGTGACTCGACGACGCAATAGCTTGTGGAGAATTAAAAGCATAAATAGAACTAATAGAGGAATCCTGAACTTGATCATAAACACTAACATATAACGTAACAGAAGCTAAAATAGACCTAATAACTGCAGAAGGGAAGGCCTTAACACCCTTCCAGATGATGTCATTCCTGCATTTCCAAATCGTGTCGAGGCCAACCAAAATGGTAAACCAAGAAACATCAGATTGTTCCTTGTCTCTCTTCCAACGACGAATCCACCCAATCACCGCTGCATATGCCCACCCCCACATCACTCATAACAGAAAATGATAGTCCAAACCAAACCGCTCTGGCAAAACTACACCGCAAAAACGTGTGCGAGATCGAGTTGTCCATCTCACCACAGAAGGGGCAGACAATATCGCACTGGAGGTGGTGTCTATTAAGGTTGGTGAACATAGGAATTCCATCATTGAAAATCTTCCAAACATTGAGTAAAATCCTCATCGGGACTTTTGTCTTAGCTTCCAGTAGTCTTTTCACGGAAAAATTCTATCAGAATTATTATCATTACCTGGATGGCCACCTGACAGAGCAGCTCGAAACCAGCTGCAGCGATGTATGACCTAGTGGCAACAGGGTCCAGATCCACGTGCCTGGAGAGTGGCGAATCGGTCCCGCAATATTGAGGAGAGCAAAAGCATCAGTCACAAGACAGACTCGACTGATTTTATTGACGTCCCAGGTGTAGGAGTTGTATTCAATCAAGTCATTGACCAGGATACCCGAAGGGGGGCCGCTGATATGACCCCCCAGAACTTACTTCTAACGTCAATCCTGTCTCCCCTGCCTAGCTTCCATTTAAGATGATCTGTGATGATGGAGGTACTATCCTTTATCCCCTTCTATACAACAGAGGCCGACGAGCAAAGCTTGAAATCAAAGTCTAAGAAGGGTACAATGTATTTGTTATGAACCCATTGAGCTACCATAGCCTGTGGATATTCCAGAATCCTCCAAGTGTGTTTAGCAAGCAGGGCTTTGTTCACTAAACCAGCATCTCGAAGGGCCAAGTCCACCCTCATTCTTCTTTCTAAAAATAACTGCACGGTTGAGAAGATGGGCCCGCTTTTTATCTCCATGAAAACCCCAAAAGAAGTTTGTGATCGTGTTGTTAATAACTTCCGTCACTTTCCTTGGAGCCCGGAAACACGACAACTTATAAATTGGGTCAGACTGGATAATAGATTTTATAAGTTTGAGCCTACCCGCCTGAGAAAGGAGTTTACTTTTCCAACCTGCCAGCCGATTATTAATCTTGTGTAGGAGATCATCAAAATTGCGTTTCAGGTCCTGTTTGTCATCAACAAAAACTCCCAAATACTTCCCCAATTTATTTGTGCCTCCACCCCGAACAATTTGAATACTTCCGCTTTCTTCGATCTAGAAGTGTTGGGACTAAGTACAGGATTGAAATTCTGAACATTAATACTTAACCCCGCCCTGATACAGAAATCATGGAGGATGCCTTTGAGATTATGAGGTGAATTATTCTCCGCCCTAAAGAACAAAATCAAGTCATCTGCATACAAAATATAAGTGACCAAGGGGCCTCTTCTAACAAACTTTATACCTTGACATTCATTTCTTCCCTCAGCATCAGAAACCAGACAAGATAGAACATTCATGCAGATAATGAAAAGGTAAGGGGAGAGAGGGTCACCTTGTCTAAGCCCCCTGCGAACCTCAATCTCAGTAGTGACATGCCCGTTAAGGAGAAGATTAAAAGAGGTAGAGGAAACACAATTTATGATACAATTTACAAACCTCTGGGGAAAACCCATACGAACTAGAATAACTTGTAGGAAATTTCAATCAATTCTATCATAAGCTTTGGCCATATCCACCTTGAGAGCCCCCATGTCATCTTACCTTTCCCAGCCTTATGAATAACCGTCTTAAGCTCAGAGGCCATGAAAATATTATCAGAGATGAGTCTGCCTTTAATAAAAGCATTCTGAAACGGAGAAATAAAAGAGTCCATCAGACACTGCATTCGGTTGATCATTACCTTGGAAATGATATTGTATACAACATTGCGTAGCCCAATAAGTCTGAAGTCTTTGAACGTCTCGGGATTGTCTAACTTTGGTATCAGTGAGATGTAGGTTGAATTATTTAGTTTGGTTTGTAAATCACTTGTTTGGTTCGGACATTACATGAATCCCAACCAAATAGTTATCAGCACTCAGTTTAATTGGATGAGCATGAAGTATAAATTAGCATCTAATTAAGCTTGCAAAAAACAATATCCACGAAGAGCATGGATGATGTTTTTTCAGGAGGATACAATGACCAGTAAATAAATTTTAGGTAAAAGTAATTTTTTTATCTTTAAATTTTACATTAATTATTTTATTTTATTTTTAATGTTTTTTTCCGATCAATTTTGTTTCTAAAATTTTGTATTTTGATTGATTTTATTATTTTTTATTTTATTCAAATATTAATGAAAAATTTTAAATAGTTAATAATTACATGTAATGTCAAATTGATAGAGAAATACATTTAAATTTTAATTTAGATTAATAAACACGATGAAATTAATCGTTAATTTATTAAAATAAGTTAGTAAAAAGATAAAATGAATCAAAATATAAAATTTTAGGGACAAGATTGACAACAAACAAATATTGAAGACAAAAATTTAAAAATGATGTAACTTTTGCCTAAATTTTATTTATTCTTGTTTAATAGGCTATTCTTTTAAAATGAGTTTTTATTTTTAACTCTCCACTATCCATCACACTGCTCTTTTTATAAAGCTTGTAATAATTAATTGTTAATGTTGCATTTAGGTCCGTAAATTGATTTGTTAGACAAATTTGCTTTTCATTTTGCATCCTCAAACTTTGTGTAATGTGTATGGCATTGATGATGAGTGTGGGATCCAAACGAAGACGATTTTTCACATGGGCCATATCATATGATCTGGATTTATTGCTTTGTCTACAATGTGGGACCTAAATGATACAAACAGATCATAATCCTTCTAATTACTCATTATAGGAATATATACATTAGAGCTTTGTTTATTCCTCAATTAAATAATTTGTATATATCTTGTTTATGGAAGCAATATCCCCACCTCTTTTTTGCTTTATTTATTATTTATATCTAATTCTATTACTTTTCATTGTGTGTGGTAATAAAAGGCTTTTGATTGCATTCCTAACTTGACCTTTTATTAATTCATTTGGTGGGCTTATGTAATTAAGAAAGATTAATTGACTGGTCACACTTGGTGTGTGGGAATAGATGTTTGCCACAACCGAGAATATTATAGCTTTAGTTGAACCAATGATTCATTACTCAAATTTTTGCCTTTAATTAAAGTGGTTAAGTTATTTTCATTTTCATATTCATAAGAGAAATTTAATTAAATGAAAAAAATTCAAATAAAAAATAAATAGGCCCTTTTATGTTTTATTTATTTTATATTGGTCCTAAATATTTCCATAATTTTTCAAATTTGTTACAAACCTACTTTTGAGATGCGATTTGATCTCATTATATTTGTTAACGATCTCAATTAGGCAGAGAAAGAATTCTTTAAGAGTTAGCACATAATTTCAAACTTGTCGCATTCAGATTTGAAATGAGAAAAATATGATCAACTTTGATTGTTTGACCGTGAAACAAATTAGCTACTTTCGGGACTTGATTTGACTTCATTTGTTAATAGTCTCAAACAAGTAAGAACTTTAAAAAGAAACCTACAACTCTGGATTTATTGCATTCAATCTTGAAACGATAGAGATCATATGATCACATTCAATATTTTTGGGACCAATTTGAGAAACTATAAAAATATATATGACTAATCTGAAATAAATGAAATATAAGGGACCAATTTGAAATTTACTTTATACATAAGGCACTAATTTGAAGTTTTGGCCTAAATATGAAAAGGTAGAAAAAAACTAAAAAAGGTATAAATTTATACACTTTTTTTTTTTATTTTGAGCCCATATTATATATCTCTACCTCTTTTTTGTGTTTTCTTTAAACTGTATCAAATACAACAATAATCGCAATTTGGAATATTCAAATTTGTTAGCACATGGATATATATTACTATATATATCTAATCTCCAATCTCTCTCTCTCTCTCTCTCTCTCTCTCTCTCTCTCTTTTCATTTTTTATTTTGTGGTGTTACTATATCTATTTTATGGATTGTTTAGAAATTACTCAATGAATTTCCTTGCATTCGAACTCAAAAATGGCACTTGTAAAAGGAATTCAATCTTCGAATTCGAACGAAGCTTATGATGAGTGCATTTGACTCTGACTGCATTGACTATTAAAGAAGAAGTTTATACAATCATAAAAGGAAAGATCTATGTCGAAGAATAGAAATAGTAAACTCCACTAGCTAGGCTAGGTAAGTAGTTGAAAAAGTTGTTTGGGCCAAACACGGCCTAAAGAAAAACACTTAAATCCCTTTAAAGCTTTTTATATATTTCTTTTTCTTTCTTCATCTTTTTTTTTTCGAATCTTTCTGTGTTTACTATGTAAGAGATCGAGAAAGTTGCTGCCGACAGTGTTTTACAATGGCCATTAAGGTATATGATGCTGCCACCCACTTCTTTCTTTCTATATATGCATCAATTACCCTTCACTTAATTCCTATATATTCCCATAAAAAATAAGAATTATTATTTATATATATATGCCTTTTAATAATAATTAATTATAATAATAAAAATCAATTTTATTGAGTATTGAAATGATAAAAAAAAGTAGATAATATTTAATTTCTTTATTATATTTGTTATAAGATTAGTTTATGTAATAAAAAATTATTTATATTATTTCTCTTTTATAATTGATTATACAATATGTTATTGTATATATCTTTTCACTCATACATAAAATTTTTGCAGTGTCACACAAGTATTAAGAATATTATATTTTAATATATATATATATATGATAAATCTAAGTTTAAATAAATGCAAAAACAGTAAAACACATTGCATAAACGTTCATGATCAGTGTTCATTATAGGAGTTAGGTGATCGATATATATAATAACAACAAACAACATATACGAGTCAAGAAGAGTGGTATATTTAGATACTGGATGTATCTTGTGGTTGTTAGAAGAATATTGATCAATAACAATAATAATATTCTTTTCTTAATGTCATTTTCTTCTATATATGGTTGGTATATCAGTATATGTATCAACTATATCAAGTAAAGCATGAAATCTAATTAAACAAAGCGTATGAGGATTAAATAATAGCTAGGTCTTAAGTCTTAAAGCTTGAGTTGTGTCCACTAATCATTAATGAAAAGCATGCTTACGCACTATCAGTCAGCTTTCATGGTTGCCTTATAAATTATATATATGGGTAAAAGCACCCTTTTATTCCTAAACCTTTCATCAACTTTCAATTTCATCCTCATTTATTTTGTGGTCAATTTTGTCTTCAATGTTTCACAATTTAGTCAATTTTGTCTTTAAACCAACTTCTTTCAATAAATTAACAACAAACTTTATCCTATTTTTCAATATGAGTTAGAGTTTAAGTGTAAGATAAAACTTTATTGCTACATAAATGGATTATTAATAAATAATCCAAATATTAAGTTTCTTTTTCTATCAAATTTAAATTACATGTTATCAGTCACATAAAATTTATTATTGATATTTGACTAAAATAATAACAAAGAATAAAATTGATCAAAATATAAAATATTAGAGACGAAATTGATTGGTTTTGTCCCCCTCTCACTATATAAGCTTCACTACAACGGTCATGAAAAGTATACCAACATTATAATTATTAATTACTGTGTCTCTTTTCTTCGTCTTCTTCTACTGTTTTGTCATGTTTATTTTCTGAGTTCACATGATTGTGGCTCAATAATTGTGCTTTTTTGTACATGCTATGTATTAGGATGGGTAGCTATATAGAAGATGGCAGTTTCTGAAGAAGTCATCTCAACATCAAGATATATAGATATATATAGTTTGAATATGAATTCCTAGCCATGTGTATAGATTTTCCTATTTGAAGGATAATAACAAGACAATGCTTCATTTTGATATTTTATATATAAACTTTTTAATCTAAAATTTATTAGATGTTTTTTTTTTCTTTCAAAATTTGATCTATAAATTATATGTATCTATTATTTATTTTAGCATCATTTAACAGAATTGATGACGACGACGTGTTATTGTGTTAGAGAGGCAAGTGCTTCACTCCATAACAATCTATTTAAAATTATAAGTATTTTGTGCTTATTCGTGTTAACAGTATTCATATTAGGATGAAACAGTTAATTAAAGTTTTCAAAATAATGTAAACTCTAGGAATTAGATCCTGATCCTATCTTCTAAAGTGTAGTTTGCTTATCACTGTATCAAATTAAATCATACATTATATATAAACATCATTTTAATTATATTCAAGTTTGACTCTAAACACGGTGAGCAAAATAAAGTTCCTAATTTATGTTATTTAGTTCACTAAGATGAATCTGTAAATTATCAAATATATATATATACATGACATGTGTTTTTTATGAGAAAAAATTTACTGTTTAATCCCTAAATTTACACCAAGTTGGCTAATTAGTCACTGAATAATCAAAATAAACTACTCAATCCCTGAATTAGCTAGTACAATTATCAATCATTTAGTCCTTGGGTCAAATTCAAATACCAAAAAGTACAAGTTCAGTATAAATTCAACGACCAAATAATATAAATTTAGTACAAATTCAGGGACAAAAAAGTATATAGTTTGTTCAAATTTAGGGAACAAATAGTATTGCATTAGTACAAATTCAAAAAAAAAAGTATAAAATTAATTTAAAATTCAAGGACCAAATAATATTAATTTAGTACAAATTTAGGGACCAAAAAGTATAAAATTAGTTCAAACCGATGGACCAAATAATAACTAAGAATCAAATAGTTGATAATTGAAATATTTCAAAGACTAAATTGTATATTTTAATTATTTAAGATTGATTAGTTGAATTGGTATAAAATCAAAAGACCAAATATTAAATTTTCTCCTATGATGAAGATAGGGCCATAAGCTAAGCACAGTGCAACTAATAATTGAAGTTCATTTATTTTAATAATTTTGTTGAAGAAGATGATCACAATTCACTCAAGTGATGATTCAAGAATGGTACTTAGAGAGAGAGAGAGAGAGAGAGAGAGAGAGACAACATGTTCAAACTCTGCAAACCCAGTTGAGTAATTTTAAGTCCTTAATTTAGGGCACTTGTTGTGCTCTGCTCATGATTCATCACACACTCTGTCCCACAAACACCTTCTATTGATTAATTAATTAATTAATTACTGCTTACATATTTTAGTTAGCGTATCACATTTCATGTGCAGCAAAAACTATTATTGCAAAATTCAAAAGTGTCATCCATTGCCATGCCAGGCTTGTCTTTTATTAAAGGACAAAAATATTAATTTTGTCTCCAAATTTTATACCAATTGTTAATTTTATTTCCAATTTCTTTTAGTGGTTAATTTCATCCCCAATGTTTTTTATTTGGTTAATTTTATCTTTTAACTAATTTCTTTCAATAAATTAATAACAGACTGCATCATATTTTTCAATATGAGTTAGGATCTATAATAACAGACCACGTATATTTTGTCGTTAATATTTAGTTTTTTTTTTGCCTGAAATATAATTCATTCAAAAGCAAGACAAAGCCAAGCACAGTACGAACAAAAACACAGCAAAATAATTCAATCCCTCCCTAACATCAACAACAACACTAAACAAAACATCAACTGACGAAGGTAGGGTATGCAACCCATCCAAGAGGATCCATCTTCGTGTCAGACAAATTGGCAAGACAACCAGCTGCCAAGTTAACGGATTTAGGGATTCAACTAAAGCTACAACCATATAAAAAACTGGAAACACAAAGAAAAACCCAGACTAGATCGATATTGTGGGATCCCATATCCAGAATGTCGCCACCACATAACCTACTGCAGAAAACATATGGACATGAGCAGAGAGCACAAAGGTCAGGAAAGGACAACCGCCGAAAAATACCTAAACTTGAAAACCATCACCGCAAAAAGACACATAGAAAAGAGCACCGCCGCAGAAGGCCAAAGCTGGGAGGCGCCGCCGATAACCCTAATATGAAATATGGTGCAATCTCTCATGAAAGAGAGAGGTGGTCCCTCACGAGGAGGGGTTTGAGAGAGAACTCGATTCTCATGAGAGAGTTAATATTTAGTTAAAGTAAAAGCAAAAATTAAAACTAATTAAATATGAAATATTAAAAACGAAATTCACAAGTGATAAAGTATGTGGACCAAAATAATCATGTTGCCTTTATTAAACCATTGTCCATTTTTGGAGTGATCTTGGTGTCACAACTAAATCTAAATGAGTAAATGACAAACAAATTAATCTCAAGATAAATTATATTACCAATAAAATATGTTGAGAAATCAAATTATCCATAATAGTAACCATATAATTTGGCTACGTTATGGTGTACTTTGTAGTAAAAAGATATAACATTTAAAAGAGTACAGAGTTATTGTATATCATTTAATTTTTCATTATTTCTTTTCTCATTGTTTTAAAATATGATAAAAATAAGTATTGATGATGACCTTTTCTTTTTATTATATCTTTATTTATTTATTTATAGTCTAAAAGTTTTAAAATAATATTAATTAATATGCATATTAATACATGTGAAGATCACTAAACTTTTCACCTATATTATATTTTTTTGTCTATTTTTTATTGTTGGGCCCAAATTGATCATATATTATAAATCTATAAAATATATTTAAAAACATAAATTTGCTATATATATATATAATTTACAACTATAAAATCTCTTAAATCTTAAAAGAAAATAGATCAAGACGGATATTATATTTGAGTGGTCCAAGCATATAGAACATTTTTTCTTTGGACTTAAAGATACCATAAATATATACACCATAGTTTTATACTTTAATGGCTTTTTTTTGGTCCATGGTCTAAAGTTAATAACTTAATATCGTTCCTACAATTGATGGGCTGATATAGGCCCAATGATTCGTGATTAGTGTATTTTAGTTGCTGTTGGTGAAAGTGCAGTTTAATTATTATTGGCCAAAAAAGTTTAATTATTGGGCCTAGAATTCACATTCCCCACATATTTGACAATCAGCATATTAGGTCCAAACCAGAAAAGTCAAGTATAGCCCTATTGTTCCTTTATAGTTTATAGTATGAAACAATAGTTTCTTATTGGGCCATCCTACTATGTGAATCTTAATAAGATAGCCCAATTTACAAAAGATGATAAAATCTACCAATCCTTTTTAAAAATAAAGTTATATAATTTAGGGTGTGGTTGTTTCTTTTTGCCTCCTTTATTCTCCTTTATCTTCCAATACTCCTTTAATACGAGAGCTACAGTTAAAAATCTTGTTTGTTTCATAGTTATCTCCCCCTCTTTTATTTTCCTCATTTATCTCTCCTTTATCTTCTAAAATTACTAACATATCCTTCAACTACCTATAATTACCTACTCTTTACTATAAAATAATAAAATACTCAAATGGCATATTTGTAAATTGCATATTAAAATATTATTATTTATTACTCTTACAACTTTCTCTCTCAAATTATCTTTTTTTAAAATATTTTTATTTATTACTCTTACAACTTTCTCTTTCCAATAATCTTGTTTTACTATTTTCCTCTCTCTCTCTCTCTCTCTCTCTCTCTCTCTCTCTCTCTCTCTCTCTCTCTCTCTCTCTC
>QANZ01040499.1:159959-185765 GCA_003254925.1 Chamaecrista fasciculata | reverse complement strand
TTTTTTTTTTTTTTTTCAGATTAGTTCTTTGCTGACGCTGCATTTAACGTGCCACGTCAGCCGTTAACGGCCACATCAGCGGAGTAACGGCCACGTCAGCGTCCTCCCAAACGGCAACTTCACGGAAGGACCAATTTGACTGACGTTAATAAAATTCGGGGACCTATTTGTCAATTTCCATAAATCAGGGACCAATCTGTCAGCGACCCAATAATCCAGGGACCAATTTGGGAATTTACTCATATAATTTATATTAATTTACTTAAAAAATTATTTTAATCCTTGAAATTATACTAACTCAATAAGTTAGTACTTGAGTCATCAAAATATATAATTTTTGATATATTGGTATTCCTTCCTCTATTTTTTCAATTATATTAATAATATTTTTTAGCGTCAAATTTTAAAATCAAATAATTAAGTCAATGTTATTTACATTTTGATCCATGAGATAAAATATATAATCAAGACTCCAAAAAAATGGCTCTATTTACATTTTGGAAATATGCCAAGTGTGGATAACGGCTTTATTTTTTGTTGAACATAGCATAAGCTTTACCGTGTAGTTGAGGATATTTGAGCAACGAAAAAATAGAAAAGGCATGAGTTCAAATCTTAGAGGCATTTTGTAAATAATATTTTTTTGTTCACATGTCACACCTTGTTGTTTTGTATAATTTATTGTCTACTATTTTGGCGCGGGTAATATTTTTTGTTGTCTCATTCGACAATAAAAATTACAATTTAGTCCAACTTATTAATAATATTTTTTTAGTATAATCAGTTCTAAGAAATATACATTATGGTCCCTCCTGCAGTATATATGGGTAATATTTCAGGTGGTGTAAAAATTTATAAGCATATTTCAAAAGGAAAAAACTTATATCAAGTTCCTTATATCCTTGCTATCAAGTTCATCCAATCACAAGTTTTAATTACATTCTCTCTCTTCAATGATTGGTCATGCAAAAAGTGGTGTTTAATATTCTCTCTCTATCATGATTGGTGATGTATAAAAATTTTGCCACGTGTCAAATGTCGATTGGAGAACTTGATATAAGTTTTGCCCATTTCAAAAACAGTAATGAAGAAAAATATATAATTATTCCTGACTTAGTTACAGTTTGGTCCATACTCTAACACATACGAGTAATTTTTTTGTGGTGAAAAAATAAAAAAATCAATATAAGACAAAAATTATAATTCTCGAATTTCAAAACTTTCCAGTTTGGTCACTTTTCCCGTATATATATGGATAATATTTTTTGTACTATATACTATTGAGAAAAAATGTATAATTCATATAAAAAAATATACATATTGGTCCATCATTCAGTATATATATTACTAATATTTTTGGTCCCTCATCTATTATATACATGGGTAATATTTTTTGTAGTATCAAAATTTAAAAATAAAATTAAAAGACAGTAAACAGGAAAAATATATAATTTAGTCNATAAAATTTTGATACTCTAAAAAAATAAATATACATATTGGTCCATTATTCAGTATATATGACTAATATTTTTGGTTCTGCAACTACTGAAGAACAAAATTTAGAAAAATACATAATTCATACCCCAGAAAATATACATTTTGGTCACTCTTCTATTATATACATGGGTAATATTTTTTAGAGTATCAAAATTTTATAATAAAATTAAAAGACAGTAAACAGGAAAAATAAATAATCTAGTCTCCAAAAATTTACAATTCAGTACTCAAAAATTGCATTTTGGTCCCACATTCACACCTTCATCCTCCTTTACCTTACCACTTCAAAAATCTCCTTTATTAATTTCTCATTTAGCACAAATTTCGAGGCAATCATTACATCATACTACTTTATTAACACCAAAATAACACTCATTTATTCTTTTTTATTTTTACCATTTTTACCCCTATACAAATCTAAAATACCAATACAATTATTTCAACCCACCACAATCATTATATACCCTTTAAAATAATTTCACATCATAATTCCTCCTTTATCTCTCATTTTCCCAAACAACATTTACTAAAAACCGCCTTTATAACACAAATCTTTTACCTCTCATTTATTACCTCCCTCGTTCCTTTATCCTCATTTACTTTAACTTTCTAATTCAAACGCACCCTTAATCAATTAAAAATAAAACTAGTAAATTTAACGAATAAAATAAAAATACTATAACAAGATATGAAATTAAAGTGTGTGATATATTTAAAATTATTATAAGGATAATTATGTCATTTGATCATTTTATGAAGTATTTATTCAACTTATGAGGACTTCAAAGATAAAAAGATAACAACGTTACTAATAATTAATGGGACATTATTACGAAATTAATAAATTAAGAGATTAATTGTTATTTTTCATAAATTAAGAGCACATTATAATTGAACACATAATTTAAAGTGAAGTGAGTAAATACAATTTCTCCTTATATATATGGACTGAAAAAATTTAAATCAAACCCATTAATAAATTTGTGGGTTAAAGGAACTGATCCGATAAATTCTATCTATTTTGACACTCTGCTTAGATAGTAAATCTCACAAAAAGATAACAATGTCTGAGTTGTCCTCATAAGTTGAAATCAAAATTAGTTGACAATTGGAAAAATCCGTCAACGGATATATCCAACAACCGCACGCCTGTGTTGTGCTTAAATTATTTGATGTCTTAGCCATGTGAAGTACATGCAAGCTGGAACTTG
Organism: Chamaecrista fasciculata; assembly: GCA_003254925.1. Taxonomy (NCBI): domain Eukaryota; kingdom Viridiplantae; phylum Streptophyta; class Magnoliopsida; order Fabales; family Fabaceae; genus Chamaecrista; species Chamaecrista fasciculata. Next base: position 183,057 of record QANZ01040499.1, on the reverse strand, counting down.
AGTTGGGTGACACTTCCATCTCACAATTTAAAGCACTTTAATTTTGGCTACAAAGTACAAAGTTTAATTTTTGTTGACTATTCCTCCTATTCAGAGTTTCAGACAACTATATATGTTTGACTTTTGAATCATTGATCATTTCATGTTTCCTTTCCTTTAATTTCTAGGTGTTTTTGGGACCATTTTGAAGTTTCCATTTTCTTGGCCAAACAAAACAATCAGTCGATATGAAATTTACGCGGATATGTTAACACATGATGAGTCACACACTCACACCTAATTAAGTTCCATCAAAGCCCCCACACATAGTGCAAAAAACCGGACCGACCATTAACCCGGTGGAAGGCTTGGGTCACTGGTTCAATGGTTCAACCGTTGGGTTACTGGCTCAACTAGTTGAGTCGGTTTACTTAAAAATTACATTTTCAAATATACATATTCATCAAATATACAATAATATCTTACAATAATTTAAATATAAAGTAAAAATTAAACACTTTGGTACCATTTGGAGCTATTTTGCAATTTTAACCATAACAAATTTTGTAAAAATTATATATTGACCCCAATTTTTTTTAAAGTTTTCATTTTAGTCCCTAGATAATATGTATCCAGGGACCAATTTATAATTTTTTGAAAATTTTGTGGGGTCAATATGTAATTTTTTCAAAATTTATCGAGTCAAACCGGTGACTGGCCGGGTCATATGCAAAACGATATTTTGCTTATTCCGGACCGGTCTAGTGTCCGGTTCACCGGTTGAACCTGTCACGACCCCCTTTTAAGAAGCCGTGACCGGCACGGACGTGGGCCTAACCCACGCCGTAAGCCTACCCACATACATAACTAAAAACAAAGCAACCTCAGCGCATATGTCAAAATAATATCTGAAATAAAAATTTCATGACAATAAGCATACCAATACTATTAATAATTCAAAACAACTAACTACAATTTCGTCAAACTTTCCAAATAGTGTCATCATAAAGAGTAAATCAAGTAGTTAAACAGAAATTCCCAAGACCCCTCTCTAAGTGCTAGTGGAGCTGACAAATTAGAGAGTTAAAGAAAATTTCGCCAATATATGACTACCCACATGGACAAAGTGTGGGTCTTGACTTAGCTTTCTCTTAGAGCGGAAGTAGATGTCTAACATGTACCTGTACCAGAAACTAAAGAGGAGAGGGGTGAATCATAACCCAGTGAGTGACTAGCCCATTCCATTCTGGTGCACAATGCCACCACATGGGGAATAGGGAGCCACATATCAATAATTACAAGTAACAACAATTTCAATAATAGCAACTTAAAACAATAAGGACTATAATAAAAGTAAACCATGTCAATTCATATATGCATCCGTCTCAACCCTTCGTGGGAAATAATCAACAAATCCGTCTCAACCCGACATTGGGGAGTAATCCGTCTCCACTCGCGCATGAGGAGTAATTCCATATTCCGTCTCAACCCATCACAGGGGAGCATTCGCAACACAACCAAATCCACATTAGCTATGATTACATTCAGTAGTGCTTCTCAAACACATAAAAATTCATCAGTAATAATACGTTCAGAGTTTACAAACTCATATTTTCAAATACTCAAACTATCTAATTTCATCCAAGTATCAATACGAGTTAATTCACAGTATTCTCATCAAGCAATTATCAATCAATTCCTGAACAAGACAAAAATGAGAAGCCACTCACCTCTTTCAGGAGAATAAATAACTATGCCTTTTTACTTCCGACCAACAATGGATGCAGGGAGATCTAAGACACAATTAAAGTTTCAATCAACATTACAATCCAAAATTTGAAACTTGGAGACCCAAAAGTCTAACCCTTCGCACTACCATCAATCTAATTTTCTAAAAAGCCAATTTACTTGGAAACACCATTCACTTGGAGTTATCCTACCATTACATATCTTTACTTGGAATATCAACGAGACCTAGGAATTTAATTCATGAGACTTGGGTAATTTATTTGGGAGCATGGCCAAGAGTTTTAAAATTTACCTTTAAAAAGATGGGTGCACGGTTTTAGCTAGTAACAAATTGATTAGATTCATTAAGGAATTGAGTGGGTTATATGATCACATTACCAATATGATGAGTTGGAGGCAAAAAGTGGCGAATGAGCATCATGTAAAGGAATTTCAATATATGCCATGTAGTATGTTTTTTTTTTTTTAAAAAAAAGAAGATGAATATTAGTAGGCCACATAGGATAGTTAATTATTTAGCCAAATAAAAAAAATACGAATAATGGAAGGAGTAGAAGTTTTCAAATATAAGGAATTGTTGTTTCGAGATTTTAGGCAATAGTAGAGATCAGATTTCCTTTTTAGAAAAGGAAAGGGGAAAAAATACAGTTTTACCCTCCAAACATTTAACATATGCTAACTTAGTCCTTGTTTTACACCAGAAAAATAAAATAAAATAAATTCCTTAACAATCTTCATACTGTTGGACTTGATACGAAGAGTAGGTTCCAGATATGAAATTTATTTTCGCAAACTCTATTTCAAGAAATTATTATGAATTACCTGAAGGTGTTACATGTCAAGTCCAAAATAAAACTTGGATTATATTTCTTTCATTTGCTCCCAAATTCTACCACAAGCTCGAAAACATCAAATTTCCAAAATATAACTCATAAAATTCAATTCATCAAGTTCTCTGATTTCTAAAACTTCTAGGACTAAATTCTAAAACTTGGGGTCTCACAGAACCGCCCGATCCGATTCGATTTTTTGTACTATGCCCACACACCGTGGGAAATTTTTTGTTTGAACTCTTGTTATGCCAAGTGTCTTAGTGATTCATTGTATTCGCTGGTGAGGATGACTTTATATAAACGTATGATTTCTTTGTTGTGAACTCTTGATTCCATTGTGGAAGTGGATCTTGAGCAGTGCAAATGCACGACAGTTTAGAGAGAGCAATGTGGGACTCACTAAATTGTAGTGTATTTGTACTGTAGAGGATCCAAGTCTCTCTAACTCTCCTTTTTTCTCTAAGTTGCAGTGCATTTATACGGCAGAGGATCTAAGTGCCTTGATTGTTGGATTCAACAATATAAATTACATTCTTGTCCGGATAATAGTGTGAAAAAAAAAAAAAAAAACAGTAGGTACTCCAATTTTCATAACTAAGTCTTGGATTCAAATTTTGATGAAGGAATTGTTGTTTCGAGATTTTTCGATTTAAATAAAAATTATTTCTTGTTGAATAAAGCATTGTGTTCATACCAAAGAAAATAAAAGGGACAAAACTCATTTAATGTTCTATGATTCAGCTAATATAATCTCTTTATGTCAATATAGACATCAAATCAGATAATATTATGAAATCAGCATTAAAGCATTAGCTCATACATTAGTTGAAATTGTGTGACATAAGTGTTAGAAGTCGATCTTAAATTGTTCACTCGGGTATACATTTTTTCTTTCTACACTTCACATGCTTCATCGGTTTTTTGCACTTGAGATCAAAGGATCTTGATCCGTAGAGGGGGAAAAAAAGTGAGCTTCATTTTCTCTCCATTTTTTTTCCTATCTCTCTGTATACTTCACAATTTACAAACTTTACAAATCTCCCCATTTGAGAGGATCCAATTCTATTGCTTGTCTTCCACACTTTAAAAAGCCACAAACTAAATTAATAAAACAAAACAAAACAAGAGGGATTTTCAGAGCATAAATATGTTTACAACTTCCATGGATTTTAATTTACTGTATTATGGTTGTAGTTTTAATTAATTACAAGCTAATGAAGGTTGAACCTTACCTTATAAATGTCATTCTGGTTAGTCAATGTTGCATATTTGTGAGACATTTTAATTATATATAGAAGCTCAGTAAATTTTCAGATCAGTAATGTTGAAAGCAAAATAGAGTTAATGAAACATCACTTCGCATCGTCTAATTATATATCATCATTGTGTCAAAAAAAGTGAAGCTACTTTAGAGTGTTTATTGAAATTGAAAGCTGATCAAGAGTTTTGTCAATCAACTTATTTGAATTGAAGGATATTTTGTATCCCAAACAAGGTGTTCTGTGCCTAACTTAACCTCAGAGATCCTTAATGATTCCACATTAAAAACTCAAAGAATCTCCCTATCCACTTTTAAAACATATAAAATATTGTACACCATAACCTAAAACTCATGAGTCCTAAATGTGTTTAGAAGATCTAGGAGAGATTTTAGATTGTTAGTGTTCAAAGCCTCAATGGCATGTGACTTAGTGGAAAATCAGTGAGTCAATCACGGGTTTGGAGGCCCATGGATGGTGTAAGGTTTGGGCCTTAAAGACTGAAGCCCATTAACAGATCAAGCACTTGTCAATTCTACAAAAAAACACTAAGCACTAAATGGATCCCATAAAAAAATTGTGCCCATAATTGTTGAGAAAAACTTTCAAGAAGGGCCCAAGTTGGCTAACACAAGCATAGTATGCATACCTACCTGCCTAAGCCCGTCTTATTAGAAATTTCCTGATATTTCTGAAGACTTAAAAAACCATTTTGATCCCCCACAAATTCACTTTTTTTTCTTCATTTGATCCTTCTTATAAACCACTTCTCAATTAATTTCTCACAATCCATTTTGTTATAAATATTAGTCCTTCTATATAAGTAAATTGATTATGTAACAATATAATGTTATTTCAACATTACATGTTAATTTCTGAATAAATATATTTTTTGCATTAAAGATAGTCCTAATAAATATTATTTTTTAGATATGTAAAATATTTAGATTTTTTTAAAAATTTATTTTAATATGAAAAAAAATCTGAGAGACTAAATTGAGATTTTTTTTTAAAATTTTCATAAATAATGATAAAAAAATCCTTTCAATTTTTATTTTCTATAAATAAATTCTTTTGTTCAAATTGTATAAAATAACTAATATTTTTTGACAATTATTAATTATAATAATTAATGTAAATTTTAGGTAAGGTTTAGGATAATATATTGTTTTCTTTTTAATATTAGATAGTAGCCTAGCCATATTGTTTTTCTTTTTGGTAAACTAGCCATATTGTTTTCTCATGTCATCATGTAAGAACTAAACTTTGTATTATAGCTATTTATAAACTTTGTATGTAAGAATTAAAAAGTTTGTCACTATGCTTTCCTAAATCATTTCTCAAAAGTTTTCACTTTTAGAATGGTTATTGAATTTCTATTGAGTTAACTAATCAAGTATTGAATAGTTAAAATATATGATTTAGTTCTTTAAAATTGTAATCGTCTACGATTTGATCTCGGGTCAAATTCAAGATTACAAATAATACAATTATAATATAAATTTAGAGATTTAGAGACTAAAAAAATATTAATTGAGTACAAATTTAAAGATTAAAAAATATAAAATTAGTTGAAATTCAGAAACCAAATTATCATACAAAACCAAATATTTGATTATAGAAATATTTCATAATTCAAATCATATATTTCAATTATTTAGGAATTGGTTTGTCATAATATTTAGATATAAATTCAGACATCAAATAGTAAATTTTTTTTAATATATATATATACCAAAAAAAAAAGTAAAATGACAAAATATTACGTTGACCCTCACTCTCTCTTTTGCTCCACACTCCAGTCGTAGAAAAGAAGGTAGCTGTTGTGTGAGTCGGCGCTAAGGAAACAAAGAAATCGAAAGGGATGGGAAAGAGAGAGAAGAAGCAGAAGCACCATCAAAGGGCTCATCGCGGAGCTTTTAACTATTACCAAGACGAAGATGATGGTCATGAAGCTACCTCTCATATCAATGGCGAAGAGGAGGACCCTCAAGAAGATGATAGCAATGGCGAAGAAGAAGAAGAAGAAGAAGAAGAAGAAGAAGAAGAAGAAGAAGCTGGAAATGAAGAAAACCCATCATCAGATGATATGCCTTCCAAATTTGTTCTTTATCAACAATCTGTACAGGTAAAAAGTGCATTCTTCTCTCGTTTCTCTGTTTGGTTTTGGTTGGAAGGAAAATTAGGGGAAAATTAAAAACTGCTTACCCTTTGGTTATTTCCATATGTTGATGTTCCTAACCAACCTGAATAACTGATAGGGCTACGTTGGTTTAGCTGTTTATAGAGATTCTAGATAGAATTTAGAGTGAACATAACTTAAAAGTTTAAAATTGCACATATTAGTTTATTTTGTAGGGACTGGTATTTTTGCGATCAATTCATATGTTTTCTCTAGAATTGTACATGTATATTATGGTTCGCAAGTTTCCTAGCAACCAGGTAGATGCATTATTGTAGTTTCTATGCTAAAAGAAGATTCATGTCAGTGATTTAGTGAATCCTGTTTCAATGCAGTCTCCCAAAGGAGATATAAGTTATATGCAAAAGTTCTTTCTCATGTACGTTGGTGGAAGGATGCCTCTGCATCTTCAAGAAGATTTTTGTGGCACGGCACTTCTTAGGTACGCTGTTTAGTCTATTCCGTAATTACATTTGTTTTGTATAATCCATGTTTGAGTTGATTAATTTCTCATTAAAAAATTATTTATTTGTAACTTGAGGTTGAAATGTGCAAGGATAGAACACGTTGACGTCAGTTGATCCATATAGCCGACCCCACCTAGTGGGAAAAGGATTTTGTTGTTGTTGTTGTTGTTGTTGTAACTTGAGGTTGATATAAATACGACCCAAATCCTTTGCATTTGAAGAATCCTAAATTTCTATGAAGTTTCTTTTTCACTCACAACCCACGCAAAAATGCGAAAGTTCATTTGATGAAACGGTGCGTTTTGCAAATCAAGCCGCCATGCATGAAGATCATAACGGAGAGGATGAAATCGCCCAAAAACTCAACAAATGCAGAGAGCTCGAGAGAGATCAAATTCAGAGAATCCGATTTCATATAAATATATTTCTTGATAGGCTGCTTTTGGAAATATTAACATATATATTTAAAGAAAGACCTTATTCTGATTTTCTGGGGAAATTATAGTCGGTGTCACATGATATATATTTCACAACAAAAAGTCATATGTCCTGCATGTTGTTTATACCTCATTTTCCATTTCATGGGTTAGGGCGCATAAAATACAGTTTAATTTAAGGATATGGCCATATGGGAATTTTGTAGCAAGCATTTTGCATCCTCAAGATTTTTCAATAGTTTAATTTCCATGTATTGCTCAGTACACAATAAATGTAAACTATATCAAAATAGGCTCTGTGTGGCACAAGCTTTTTCTGTCAGTGATGTTTTGATAGTTTATGGCAACCTCAGTTGAGTTATCTGACACTGATATCAAATTTTCGAACAGTACAGAATGGCTTCGTAGTGATTCAAGAAGGACAGCAGTAGGATTGGATTTGGATCTTGAGGCACTTGATTGGTGCATGGAAAACAACATAGCAAAAGTCGGGGCAGATGGGTTTTCTAGAATATCCCTGTTTCATGGGAATGTCTTACAACCTCTACAGTCTAAACTCATCAAAAACAATCCTCAGGAACTGATGAGGAACGTTACACTGGCAGAGAATAGAGAGAATGTCCATACCGGTGTTCTAGAATCTGATACTCAAGCAGGGTCTGCTTCTCAAGATGATAAGTGTATCAAAAGAAACATTCCGCTGCCTGCAAGAGATATCGTGTGCGCTTTTAACTACAGTTGCTGTTGTCTCCATAAACGAGCAGATCTAGTTTTATATTTTAAGCATACTCTCTCTGTGTTGTCACCTAAAGGTGGAATCTTTGTGATGGATTTATATGGGGGCACATCTTCAGAAAACAAGCTTAGGCTTCAAAGGAGATTTCCTAATTTTACGGTATGTTATTCCTGCTATAAATGTATAACATTTAACTGCATAGATGGAAGATGCTAGCTGTAACTTTTAAAACAGAATCTGTAGAGGTTGGAGCATATTATGGAGCAAGCAATGTACTGAATAATGTTCTATTTTGGAGCAAATTTTCGACTAATATGCATCATATATGTAGCTGGAGCATGCAATGTCTCTTCCATTTATTTCTCAGATTTCATATTTTGCTATCAATTAGTCAGGTTAATGTTAATAGGGGATTGTATTGAATAATTTTCCCTAACGTGGACTTCGTGATCAAAATCTGCAGTATGTGTGGGAGCAAGCCGATTTTGATATTATTGAGCGTAAGACAAGGATTAGTCTCCATTTTCATCTGAAGAAGCAACAGAGGAAGCTTCGCCATGCATTTTCCTACAGCTGGAGGCTGTAAGTTGTTTTATTGTGTGTTCTGTATTTTCTTTGCTTTTAGAAAAAGAAAACTTCCCTAATGCTTGTAGTCCTGATTGGGCTCAACAGCCAAAACTTCAATTGTATTTGTCTTGATCTATATTCTATCTCATAATTCTGCTAGTTTCTTATATCAAAGGAGTTGTGTTTTCCAGGTGGACACTGCCTGAGATCAGAGACTGCTTAGAAGAGGCCGGATTTCGGTCTGTTCACTTTTGGCTTCGGCAAATGCCAGACACCACGGAATTTGTAAGAACGGAGGGATTTGGTGTGGGGAGAGATATAAAGTATGAAGAGGCAACAAGTTTTCAGCAACAAGATGCCTGGAATGCCTACATAGTTGGTGTTGCATAGCTCTTTTAAAGCTTACCTTTGTTTCTATTGCGTTACTTGCGTCAAAAGCAAACAAGTGCCACATTTATCATATTTCATCAACTATGAAAGGTTAATTTGATGGTTTTCAAACTTTCTTTGTTTTCCTTCTTAATTATGAATTTAGATTGAGATCATCATTCATCAGTCCATCTTTTGTAGACGCATCCATCATTCTATCACATCTTTTGGATTCCCCTAACTAATTGTCAAGGTTTAACAATAGAACACTGTACTCTTTGATCAGGTATGATAAATCAAGGTTTAGTCTAATAAAAGGGGTTAGTATTATGGAAAATATCGAATCCAAATTTGAATTTCCATTCAGAGAAGTATTCTATTCACATTTAATATTCAATGATCTCGAACAAGATCACCCGGATACATGTTAGAAACCTTCAAAAGAAATGATAAACGCCAATTGCAACTCATTTATAATCAAATTGGACCTTATCCACTCATTTATAATCAAATTCGACCTTATCCACGCAGAACTTGTTTGACTACTGAACTTACCCATTGGATAATGGCATAATGCTATGAAATGAGTTATCTAGCAAAGTAGGGCCACAGATCCTCTGACGAACGGCACTCCCTGCCGTTCAGCGAGGACCAATCATGTGGCGCCACATGATTGGTCCCTGCCGAACGACAGGGCGTGTCGTTTGGCAGGGGATCCACTGCCGCAAAGTTGGGGTAAATTAGATGCTTGATACGAATAAGTCAATGTGATAGCATAGCAAACTAAGGCATGGCTGATGTTTCCTTCTGTCTTTAAAAGCTAGTACCAACATGCCACCTACATTAGTGACTGTATCACTTGAAAATATTTTTTCTCCAATCATTTTAGAGTTAGACAGTGTTCTTATACACAATTTGGGTGAGAGGTAGTTTAATATTCACATTCATAGAATTCATCTCCGTACAATAGGGGAATTCACATCCCCAATATTAATTTAGCAAGAAAAAAATGCATCTCACTTGATCCAACAGAGAAATTACAAAATAAAAGACAAGTGTGGATCCTTTTGAGTGAAATTATTCGAGTCAACCTTCCTCTCCAAACTCCTTAGTGAATCTCTCATGAACGTCAAGGTCAGTTTTGCTCACTGTAGGTCTTTGTCTAGCCAGAACTTTGTCAAAATCCGTTCTTGTAATAGGTGGTGGAAGGATCTGCCATTATGTATTTAAAAGCACTTTACTTTTGTGACTTGAATGAAATACAAACATAATCGAGAAAACCTATTGTTTGCCCCCTGAATTTGTTCCAAAACTAAGATTTAATCCTTGAGTATTGGTACTATACTTTTTGGTCCTTGATTTTTTTTTAAAAAACATTCACTATTTGGTCCCTAAAAAATTAGCTGTAAGGACTAAATAATTTATAATTATAGTAAAATCAGGGACCCAAAAGTATATTTCCAATATTCAAAGAATAAAACATCATTTCGAGACAAAATTAATGACTAAAAAGTAGGTTTACTCAACATAAACTGTCCAGCAACAAAAGCAATTAAACATTAAAACCCTACTTCTCCAATTATCATTTCGGAAAGATGGCAGAAGAATTCCAGCTGCAACAAAATCAGTAAGATTATACATACCTTAGAAGCAAGTCCTTTTGCAGCAAGCTCCTGCATTGAGATTTGTACTGCATCCTTTTGCTTTGGTCCACATGGTATCCACATGCCCTCCGGACTCTTGAAGAAAAACATGGCATCTTGGGTTTTACGAACAGGTTCAAACAAAACATCCTTGACCTGATAAGGCAGAGAACATTATTACCACTTTAGCAAGGGTCATCTAAATGAAGAAGATTATAAACCAGTAAGTACATAAACAAGTCAAACTTACACAAACAGATATATCTGAACCTGAAAATCCCTCCGTCCTGCGAGCCAAGTGTTCAAAGTCACTTTCAGTCAAATTATGAGGAGTATCTCCCAAATGCACCTGTCCAATTTATCAAATCACAACAAAAGATCAAACTGAATCCCAAATTCCCACATCCCAAAAATCTTTATCCTACGATAAACATAATCAAGGATCTTTCCCTTGCCTTAAACATGTGTTGGCGAGCCTTCAAATCTGGCAGAGGAATGTATATTCGCTTATCAAAACGCCGCCTTATTGCCTGAAATTACAATTCGATTAGTCAAAAAGGAATTACCGTATTGTCTCAATGTAAAATTACTTAAACAAACTAAATTTACTTCTAACCTGATCAAGAGCATAGGGTGTATTAGTTGCCGCAAGAACAAGAACTTTCTGATCATTATTTCCTACACCCTGCAACGTAAGGAGGAAAATGCCCATTCTACATTATCTTAGGATAAAAGGAAAAACGAGAACAGATAACCTAAGCTCCATTTAAAAAAAAAAGAAAAAGAAAAATGCCAATACAGGCAGTGGTTTATGTCCAGAAAAGAAAATTAGCCTCAGACGTGGAAAGGAAATGAAGCAGATATTGATGTAAAATGAAATTACAAACTTTTAAAGTGCAGCTCGAAAGGGAGATAATAACTAAAATGGATTACTTCCAACATGAAAAATGATATGATAGAAAAAATTGAACAGCGCATGCAACTTTATTGATTCCTAAAAGACAAACAACACTTTACACGCACATTAAAAAAATATTTTAACATTCTCAAAAAAGTATGATACCAACTAAATTTAGAAGTTGAGCATTACATATATATATGTGGTTTCTACTACTTCTGAGGTTTTTCATTTTTTAAATCAATACTGCAATAATTTAGTTACTTAAGTATGAAGAAAAGTACTAAACTGAAAAAAATAAAAAAGGACAAACGGATAAACATTGAGAGGAAAAAATATCATAACCACTATTTGCACAAACACGAACTTCAGACTGCCTTTACAATGATTGCCCGAGTACAACATAGAACATTTCCAAATAATTCCAAATAAGATGACAGAAGGTTCATTGACTTTCTTAAACTATTCAACTACTTGAGTTCAGATGCTGAAACGAGAAAGACTGATAGGGAAGGCCTGAATGTATACTTGGTTTGCTAACTAAAAGATTGAAAAATATAATTGAAAAGCACCTAAAACTTCCACTCCTTGAAACTTGAAAGCAATTGCGTCAGGTGCTCAGATGACGCCCAAGAAACTATTAACTATAGATATGATTGTATGAATGATAAGATAAGATTGTGACTCAATCAGGTAAGGAAATCTGGCCTTAAGGAATCAAAATTATTTTAGTACTACACTCATACTTGCAACTAAAGAACTGGAATTAAGTTTCTTGTTGTCGATACTCAATAATGCGATTTAGAAGTCAATTTACATAAAAGGCTATCATGCTTATCAACAGCTCCCCACCAAAAAACTATTACCTGCATCTGCACTAAAAGTTCAGTTTTGATTCGTCTTGAAGCTTCACTCTCATTGCCTTCACCACGCTGACCACATAGAGAATCTATTTCATCAACAAATATGATGGAAGGAGCACTTTCTCGAGCCATTTGGAAAAGGTTAGAAACTAGCTTTTCACTTTCGCCCATCCACTTAGAGACCAGATCTGATGAAGAAACACTGGTGAAAATCAAGTGTTAAAATGTGCTCAAAAGAACAAACCCAGATAAGGATCTGAAAAGGGTTACCTAACATAATAAATGTCAATTCATATTGCTAAGTATCATAACATAATCAAATTATTCATTATGATATTGGCAGTCAATAACATCAGACTTTAATAGATTTGTTTGTTATAACTCGAGCCATCAATTTCATTTAAACCAGAAATACAAATGCTGGGAATAATACTACAATGGTACAAAAAGCTGCAAGATTCTTGAAATGAACTGCCTTGAACCAAAACTAGCTGAGTCCTAAAGATTAAAGCAGTATAGTATATATTATCAGATAAATATTACCTGAAAAATGTGGATTCAGCTTCAGTTGCAACAGCCTTGGCCAAATATGATTTCCCTGTCCCAGGTGGCCCAAACAACAAAAATGCTCTCCAGGGTCGTCTTTTACCTGATAGATACCATGGTTAAAAGAACATATATGTATGTATACTAAGCACTGGGACATTCAACCCCTGCTCCTATATTGTGAATTCAGACAAGTTCCAGTTACCCTGATTTAAACCCCTTGCTTAACTTAAATTTACATATCAGATAGTGCAGCAACCAAAAACAAAAAATCAGCTCTAAGGAACAAATTTGGTTAGCTTGCTACAGAAAGACCTACTTTCATACACTTTGAACACATTAAAATTGCTATGAACAAGTCCAGACATCACTCAGCGGAATTCCATGATAGTTATCAATGCAAATATAAAAATGCTTCTGGTTCTTTAATAGCATTACTAGCAACAAGAAGATAGAGGTTATTATTGATCATAGCTCAAACTAACCAGTGAAGAATTGCGGGAACTTCACAGGCAAAATTACCGCCTCCTGCAAGGCTTGTTTTGCGCTCTCCAATCCAGCAACGTCGTTCCACTTCACGTTTGGTTTCTCACGAATGATCGCTGAATTCAACCCAGCCCTGAGCTTCGCTTGCTCTGGATCTTCCCCATCTCCTTCACCATCCTTCGGCTTCGTCTTCGGCCGCGTAGCTACCGCAGCATCGCCATTCGACGCCGGACCAGGACCGCCGTCGTCGAGAACGGCACGGATCTCCTCCGCACGGCGAAGATACTCGGTGAATTTCTGGGTAATCGCTTCTTTAATCTTGGGATTTTTCTCGTACTTCAAATGCGTCTTGAAGTACTCCAAAGCATTCATATACAGAGAAAACGCTTTACCGTAATTCCCAGCATTATCCTCCTGCACGGCTTGTTTCACGTACTCTATCGCTTGCTCCTTGAAGTTGCTATACATCTTCTTCCCCCTCCGACCAAAAGCATATATATATATAGACGAATTAAAACCAATAGAACAAAATCAGCAGGTAAACGAGAACCCTAATTAAAGTTGTAATAAAATCATAGATTGAGAGAAAATCCGATCGATATATGAAACCCTAAAGAAAAATCGATCGGTCAATTTGTGGGGATTACTAAGAAGGATCTGATCGGAAGGGGGGAAATTAAAACAAAAGATGATCTGAGGAGGCTTTGTGTGTAAAAAGGAAGGTGGCGTAGACAGGGCAATACCACACAAAGAAGAATCAATGTGTAGGAATTATTGGGAACCTTACGATTACGAATACCGAACGTGGAATTTTCCTGTGAGATGCGTCATGCGTTGCGTACTTGCGTTGAGTTTCTTTATATTTAGGGTAAATTACACTTTGATACCCTTTGGTTTGACCCTATTTCACTTTGGTACCCTGTGGTTTGAAACCTGACACTTTGGTACCCTGTGGTGTTTTCTATTAACACTTTGGTATCTTTTGGGGTTATTTTATAATTTTAACTAGGGTAAATTACACTTTGGTACTCTGTGGTTTGACCCTATTTCACTTTGGTACCCTGTGGTTTGAAACTTGACACTTTGGTACCCTGTGGTATTCTCCTTTAATACTTTGGTACCCTTTGGAGCTATTTTGTAATTTTAACCATAATAAATTTTGCAAAAATTACATATTGACCCCTAAATTTTTTTAAAGTTTTCATTTCAGTCCCTAGATAATATGTATCTAGGGACTTATTTGTAATTTTTTAAAAACTTTTTGGGGTCAATATGTAATTTTTGCAAAATTTATCATGGTTAAAATTACAAAATAACTCCAAAGGGTACCAAAGTGTTAATGGAGAATACCATAGGGTACCAAAGTGTCAAGTTTCAAACCACAGGGTACCAAAGTGAAATAGGGTCAAACCATAGGGTACCAAAGTGTAATTTACCCTTTTAACTACAATAAATTTTGCAAAAATTACATATTGACCCTAAAATTTTTCATTTTAGTCTCTTGATAATATGTATCTAGGGATCTATTTGTAATTTTTTGAAAATTTTTTAGGGTCAATATGTAATTTTTTCAAAATTTTTTTATGGTTAAAATTACAAAATAGCTCCAAATAAAGAGTACAAAAGTGTTAATAGAGAATACCACATGTTGGCCAAAAAAAAAAAAAGAATACCACATGGGATCAAAGTGTCAGGCTTCAAACCACAGGGTACCAAAGTGAAATAGAGTCAAATCACAAGGTACCAAAGTGTAATTTACACTTATATTTATTTGTTAAAATTATCTTTATTTTCGTTTTAGTCTTCAAACTTTTATATTTGTTCTATTTCGGTCTTTAAAATGTTATTTCATCTAGTTTTTGTTGTTATGTATAACTTAGACAGCTGAGCTGAACTATTTTTCTCTGATATGTACCCAATTTTATCAGATGTAATAATAAGTGAGTTGGTAAAGAAAAAAAAAATTTCAATCTTTGAAAAAAAAAAACAACCACAAGTTTATCTCCAATTTGTGACTTAAGGATAAATAACTTTTTTTCTTTTGTTAACTGACATATTATAACACATATGAGACAGAAATAATTGCAGAAATCAGATGAGATCACTTTTAGGGGACCAAAATAGGAAAAATGTGAAAGTTTGAGGACTAAAATAATTTTAGGACCAAAATGAAACATATCCTATTGTTTAAAGACCTACTTGTTTTAAGAAATATTTTTTAATGAACCTAATGTTAAACAATGGCATATTGTAGTGGTATTAAATTTAAGGAAAATTTCTTTAAGCAAATTTTAGTAAGTTAATGTCTTAATGATATGTAGTAGCGATAGTATTGTTATGGGAATCAAACTTGATTCCAAGAATGTTAAAAGAGACACCCTTAACAAGATTGAAGCTAAATTGACAGGATAAACTAACCTTGATCAAAATGTTTCTACTTAACATCAGTCTTTCATCTTGCAAAGAATGTTACAAACAGAATGGATAGTGCCTTTTCTAACTTGTTTTGGGGATTCAAGAACAACAAACCGACAATAATCCATTTGAAGAATAAACAATTCATTAGGGAGCTGTTGGAATTAAAGATATGGGTCTTAATAATATTGATATCCCTTCTTTTATTTTTTCAATTATTTTAATAATATTTTTAATATTGATATCCCAAAAAATATAGATTTTGGTCCCTCCTACGGTATATATATGGGCTATGAAGAAGCATGGACACTTCATTTTGGTAGCGTGTCGCCGTGTCAGACACGTGTCCGTGTCCGACACCCGTACGACACCCACACGACACATATTCATAAGTTTCGTAGTATAAAATCAATTTTTTGTGACTTTATCATAACAAACAATAGAAAATAATATCACATATGACATATATTATGAACAAATATTGTTATTTTTAAAATTTTCATCAAAATTTATGGATTTTTAATTATTTATATATATAAATATATGCCGTGTCGTGTCGTATAATTTTAAAAATCCAGCATGTCAGTGTGTCCGTGTCCGTGTCGTGTCCTGTGTCTGTGTCAGTATTCATGCTTCCTAGTATATGGGTAATATTTTTTGTGGTGTAAAAATTTATGAACATATTTAAAGTAATGGGAACAAATATATAATTCATTNCCCCATGTGTAAATTCTCCAACAACCAAGTCCTTATCCAATACAATGAAAGTCTGCTCTGCAAAAACCATGCTTAACTCTCTTCAGTACATCAATAATAAGATATACAACTGACTAAAAAAAAGAAAGAAACACTCGTCTTCCATTCCATAGAGAAATTGTTCAAACTGCAATCATCCCAAATTCTCCTTCATACATCAGTATTCAGAAATAAAATCAAACAAAAGGAAACAAAAAAAAACCCAATACAGAAATTGTCTTCTCACAAATATACACAACACAAGAGGCGAGAAAGAAAGATAACTGTGACCATGTCCAAACTGCAGTCCTCCTCAATTCTCCTTCATATTTGAAAATACAGTCAATTACCATAGTATATATTATGTAAATTGATTTTGTACAAGAAACGAGTGCCCGAGTCGCTCTATCTTCAGAGAAACGAGTTAATTTACGAAATGGTGAGGCTTGTGGGTGAAGATTATAGGAGTGTTCAGTACGAGATTTTGATGCGAGTGGAAGAATTAGGGAATCGTGTGGCGGATTTGGACGCCGGCGAGATGACGGAGCTGGTGGGTTATTTGATGAGATTGGAGAATTGCAGAGAAAGATTGGTGATTTTGTTTGTGAATAGGAAAAGCAATTATGGGTTGTGGGATTTGATTGAACAGACGAAGACGAAAGTCGTAACGAGGAAGACGGAGATAGAAGGTAAATGGATGACGGTGACGAAATTATGAAATGAGTACAGAGAAGTTATGAAATGTTACATATTGATCCTAACTTACTCCATCTCATTTGATTTTGCCACGTCAGCATCCCAGTCAGACTGCCACGTCACAATTAACGGCGGAAATTGGACGGAAGTGACCAGGGGACTAACGGTGAAACTTTTTGCGAAGGTTTGGGACCAAATCTGCAACAAAAATAGTTATGGGACCAAATTGAAACCTTAGTCATAGTATTGGGACCAAAAGTGCACTTAAGCCTAAAAAAAATTATAATTCTCGAATCCCAAAACGGTACAGTTTAGTCACTCTTCCCGTATATGTATGGATAATATTTTTTTTGTACTATACACTATTGAGAAAAAAATGTATAATTCATATAAAAAAAATATACATATTGGTCTGTCATTCAATATATATATGGCTAATAATTTTGGTTCTGCAACTACTGAAGAACAAGATTTAGAAAAATACATAATTCACACCCTAGAAAATATACATTTTGGTCTCTTCTCTATTATATACCTGGGTAATATTTTTTGTTGTATCAAAATTTTAAAATAAAATTAAAAGACAGTAAACAAGAAAAATATATAATCTAGTCCCCAAAATTTTACAATTCAGTACTCAAAAATTACATTTTGGTCCCACATACACACTTCCATCCTCCTTTACCTTACCACTCCAAAAATCTCTTTTATTAACTTCTCCTTTAGCATAAATTTCGAGGCAAATATCATTACATCATACTACTTTATTAACAACAAAACAAACACTAAAATAACACTCCTTTATTCTCCTTTATTTTTACCATTTTTACCCCTATACAAATTTACAATACCAATACAATTATTTAAACCCACCACAATCATTACATACCCTTTAAAATAATTTCACATCATAATTCTTTCTTTATCTCTCATTTTCTTAAACAACATTTACTAAAAACCTCCTTTATAACACAAATCATTTACCCCTCCTTTATTACCTCCCCCATTCCTTTATCCTCCTTTAACTTAACTTTTCAATCCAAACGCACTCAAAGGGTTTGAGAACAAAACAACTAACTCCATTCAACAATCATGGGCTTGGAAGAGTTTGACAAAGAATTCAGAAGAAAGGTTACATTAATTTGACAAAGTGGTGTTAAAAGACTTGCAGAAGATGATGCAGTAAGCTATTGCTAGCACACAAATTAATTTAGGAGGTTCAAAAAGATTCATTTCTTTTAGCATTTTCTCAAGATTTGAGCAGTGTTCTATTCCTCTTTACTAGTTATTTTGCTTCCATTAAAAAAAAACTTTCGTGTTTGATGATCCTTCAATAAACTTTAGTTTTTTTTTTTTTTTCCATTAGTCAAATTTTTAAAACTGATATTAACAAGTGCATTGTATTAACAAGAAGCACTATGAACAAAACACTTGCACTGACTGTATTGGTACAAATCTAAATCAGAACAAGTTCACAATTCTCAAAACAAAAGTAGTAAACTAAAGGCGGGAAATAACATAGCAAACTCCAAACTAGCATGTTTTATACAAATATTACTCGGGACAACGCTATTCAACATTGGTCAATCAGCCTAGCTAGCAATACAATTCTAATACACAAAATAAAATAAGACACGTGACAATTTTGTTTTGTATATTTTTGTTATAAGGTTTCCCAATAAAAATAAGCACGTGACAAATTTTTTTTATATGACCAATTATGATAGAGAGAGTATTAAAGATATTTATTTTTGCATAATCAACTATTGAAGAAAGGGAATGTAATTGAAGCTTGTGATTAGAGGAACCTCATATAAGTTTTTTCTAATGATAAAAAGAAAAAACATTTAAGTAAAATTTTTTATATTTTTGTTATAAGGTTCATTTAATCACAAGTTTGATTTACATTCTTTTTCTTTCATGATTGGTCATTTGAAAAAGTGTATTTAATATTTACTCTTTATCATGATTGGTCATATATGAAATATTTAACACATGTCAAATGTTGATTGAAAAATTTTATAACAAAGATATAAAAAACTTTATCTAAATCTTGCCCATGATAAAATTATGAAAAAATAAATGCCCTTGAAAGGGAAAAAAATGTATGCCCGCTTATGAACGACTACATAACGTGACACACAAGAAAATAAAAATCAATTATGGAAGATTGGATTGGAATGTTATTGAACATAAACTTCGCTTTAGGATCATCCTTGGACCTTAAGTATGCAGCAAGCAAGAAATTTATTATTATATGGAATAAATACTAAAATTGGTCTTTATATCAAATGGTGAATTCTATTATAGTCTTAAAGTTAAATTTTGTTTTTACGTTGATTAATTCAATCAATATTTTTGGTCAAATGTTCAAATTGGTCTTAAATATATGTCTTTTAGTTCATTTTGATTCTAAATATTTTGCAATACTCAAATTAATCCAAAATATTGTCATTTAATTTTATTTTGATATCAAATTACTGAATGTGATTATATTCTTCTCATTTTAAGTTCGAATGTGACGAGTCCAGAGTTACATATTACTTTTCACGAGTATTTTCTCTATTCAATTGAATACGTAAATAAATGAGATCAAATCAAGCCAAAAAATCATTAGTCCCCCTCCCAATGAAATTCTCAGCTATTTTGATTTTGGATGATGTCATTTGTCAACCAAAATTCCATAAGAGGTATGGCATTTTTTGAACATTGGCTCGGTTATTTTATATTGGTCAAAAATATATTTTGGTCCCTAATATTTATTTAAGGTTTTGTTTTGGTCCTTAATATTTTTTTTATTTCGTGTTGGTCCTTAATGTTTTTTTAAAATTTTCATCTTTGGTCCCTAACTATTGAATATGGTCAGATCTCTCTCGTTTCAAATTCAAATGCGATTAAATCAAAGCTACAAGTTAAACTTAATGACTTCTTTCTTTATCTAATTGGAGTAATCGGTAAATGAGGTCTAATCAAACATGAAATTGGGCACAAAAATAGGCCACTTGTTTCATGAATTTGGTCATATCTCTCTCATTTTAAGTTCGAATGCAATAGAATTGGAGGTTCAAGTTGCTCTTGATGAGTTCTTTTGTCTAATTCGGACCATTGATAAATGATGTCAAATATTACTTTGAAAGTTAATATTAATGTTTTGACTAAACTCACTTTCGGAGTACTATTTGACCTTGTTTGTCATTGATCCTAACTAGATAGAGAAAGAACTCATCAACATTAATTTGTAACTTTGATTTCTTTTTATTTGAACTTGAATCAAGAGAAATATGACCAATTTATAAAACAAGTGGCCGATTTTTGGACCTGATTTAACCTTATTTGGCAATGACTCCAACTAGGCTAAAAAAAACCATCAAATTTAACATGTAGCTCTTATTTACGCATTTGGGTTTGAAACGATAGAAATACGATCATATTCAATAGTTAGAAACCACTGATAAAACTTTTATAAAACATTGAGGACCAAAATGGAAAAAAATATATTAGGGACCAAAATGAAACTTTGGATAAATATTAGGGACTAAAATAGGTTTATGACCTTTTATATGTAAACTTTTTTATAATTTTACATAATTTTTTGGAGCAAAACTTCAATTTTCATTTTTCAAAACAAACAATTTTTCAATTCAACAAGTTTCTTCATAATTTAATACCATTTTATCATATCAATATATTATTATTAAGCCATATCACTGATCCATGCAACAAGTTGCATCTCAAAAGGTTGGTCTACAATGCAACTTGTAGCAATAACATCCACACATTCTCAATTTTATTGGTTTATAAGTAGTGGTATTATATGCAACAAAAAGTATAAATTATATTGTAAACTCTATCTCAAAATTAAACATACTAATTTAACATATTATTCACACAAACTAAATTTAAAATTTTGATGAATCTTTAGTAAGCTATTAATATTCAACATTGATCAATCAACCTAACAATACAATTGCAGAGCACAAAATAAAATCATTAAGACCAGAGGCTTCTTAAAAAAATCAGAGCATGTAAATAAACCATTATGTAGGTATGTTAATAGGTTGATTGATCCCAACAGTGGTAAATAAGTTTTCAAATTTAATTTATTAAATACATATGTGTATATATATATATTTTGAAGGATGAAGTATTTTGCAGGTCTGGAGATGATTCTCGGTCTGTAAAATTAGAGTATCACTCTGTTGTTCTAGTCGAATATGGACAATTGAGACAAGGAAATAAAATAATAAAGTACTGGATAATTCGAAATTCTTGGGGCGAAGATTGGGCGGACAATGGATATGGAAAGATTAACCGGAAACTATATTACAACAAAAGGAATCCGTAAAATGCTCCCCTAATCAAAGTAATATTAGCCCCACGTAATTTTGTTCGACGGACTTGAGCTGGTAATTATTTGAGTTTTTCTTTTAAAAAATTTAATTTTTCACTGAATTATTAAGATTTTCTACATGTTTTTCTCCTTAGGTTTTGGACTGGTTTCCACAAGAAACCAATTATGCATATTTCTCACTAGTTCTCCTTTTATACTCTGATCAGTATTAGACTATAACTTATTATGTTGTAAAACCATAATTGGCTCTATATCTAAGTCTTTCTCGTGATGTCCTGAACCCTGATCATGCTTTATGCACAGCTAATTGTTCTGGTGGCTAAGTTATAGTCTTCATTGATATTAAGCATTTGTAGAACCTCAGAAAAAGGCAATGTTGTGAAAATATTCAACTAACCTAGTTTGTTCCTTCCTTATATCCTTATCCCATTCAATGAATAGTCATTCCGATCGTTGGGTCAGTTTAAATTAATCAAGTGTTGTGTGGCTTTTGACTTGTGCCAAAGCAGGCTTGGTATGATGGATTTGGTTGTCTTTGGTTGATTTAAAGGGTAAAATGCACTTTGGTACCCTGTGGTTAGGATCGAATCCACTTTGGTATCCTGAAAGACAAAATATGACGCTCTGGTACCCTGAGGTTTGTGCCGTTAGCACTTTGGTACCCTATGGTTATTTTCCGTCAAGATTTAACGAAAAATTGTTAGAACTTTTGCAAAAATTACAAAATGCCCTCAAATAGTTTCAAAATTTTCAAAAAGTCCCTAGATCATAATATTTGAGGACTAAAATGAAAATTATAACAAAATTTTGGGGTCAAAATATAATTATGTAAAATATTGGAAAAAGAATAAAATTACAGATTAGTCCTAAATTTGGAAAATAAATGCAGTTTAGTCTTAAAACTGTGTGGTTCGATGGTGAGAAGATAAATTTTACAAATTTTTGCAAAAATTACATAATGCCCCCATATTGTTTAAAAATTTACAAAAAAAGTCCCTAGATCATGATATTTGAGGACTAAAATAAAAATTACAACAAATTTTTGGGGTCAAAATGTAATTTTAGAAAATATTAAAAAGGAGATAATTACATATCAGTCCTAAATCTGAAAAATAAATGCAGTTAGCCATACCCATATTCAAATACAACTACTTAAATGAAATTTTAAAAGTAAACTTGAATAATTTGAAGAATATTCTCATTAACTAATTTACAAATTTAAAAAATTAAAATTTAGTTTCACTAAATAATTTAATAAATTACTAAAATATTTATTTTTTATGAAATTATATTAAAACTAAATTTTTTTCATGTAAGTTATTCAGTAAGTTATGATAGGAAAATATGATGATCTAACTATAATATTTTATCTCTAAAATACATAATTACAATAAATATAATTATTTTAGTAAAATATTAACTTAAATTTAGCAGTAAGTATAATATTTTAAACATCAATAGTCAAGTATGTTTTTTATTTAATTTCAATTGGTATATTTAATAAAATAATTAAATTAATTATGATCATATATTGTAGAAAATCAATCTTATTATAATGTGCCCCAAAGACTATTTTGAAAAATATAAAAGTTTCTTAACCTTAAATGGAAGATAAATCAAACAATAGAAATACATAGCTCTTTTTTGTGTCCCAAGGACCAATATGATAAAGATGACAAACATTTGAGTTCAATTTGTGATTAATGAAGGACTTGGTTGAGAGAAATTTTATGAGAAAGGGAAGATTTTGATTCATCAAAACTCTAACGATCTTTCTGCAATTTCTTTTTTAATAATTCTCTAGTTTTTTGAATGAAATTGTAGAACACTCCATCAATTCTTTTAGTTTGTTGTGTTTTGATTCGTTTTACCAAAGGGAGAGGAGTG
>QANZ01040499.1:146169-157547 GCA_003254925.1 Chamaecrista fasciculata | reverse complement strand
AATCCTCGCCATTACTTTAGAGATTTGATATTTGTGTTGAATAATTGCAAGAGTTCGGTGAAAGAATTGGCTCGAAGAAGATGAGCAAACAAACTGTGCACAAGAAAGGAGAGTAGAAGAAGTGGATCTTCTGTGAGAAGCTTACAAAATTTGATGTTTTTGGAGAGATGGTGCTCCAAATAGGTTAATGATGACAAAGTGCATCATTGAAGCTTCGAACAAATGATCCAGGAAAAACTTGAAGATTTATGAATTAAACTGAATTTTCTTGTGAAGAAATTTCAGTTTAAGAGAGGAATTGTTGGGAAATAATAATAATAATAAAATAATATTGTTATTGGAAGCATAAATCTGTTGCATCAGATTTGAATTTTAGAGATTTAGTTTGTTTTTGAATTAGTCATATATATAAGTTAACCAGTGGGTACATGATTTTAGGGATAAGTAGTTACTTTATTTTATTTATCTTTTATTTAATTATGTGTATTTCCTCTATAAAAGAAATTTGATTTGTACCTATCATTATGGAGTTATGAATGAAGCAAAATTATGAGAAAAAAGAAAAAAAAAAAAAAGGTTTATGAGAGCTTCCATGTATCTTCTTCCCAAAGATTCCTAACAGGTAAACTATATTGTTTTGATCTTTTAGGAATTAAATTGTACATTTCACTCTTTCAAGGACTGAGTTGTCACCTCAGTGATCTTTTAGGGACCAAATTGTTAGTTTACTCTAAAGTTATTTCTCTCCTCTTTAAACCTTAAATAATCTGTTCAAACAGCAACTCCTTTTTCTAAGTTATTTTATCTTCTCTTAAATCGATGAAATCCTTAAGAATTAACTAGTACATTGACGCATTATATAGTGAGTGACCTAGTAGCCTTGAACCTCATTATTGGCTTATTTGAGCAAGGACTGTATATATTGATCTTTACAAAGCACTAGTTAATGCAAAACCTGATGGCTTATTTATATGTTTATGTTTTGACATGGGAAGCATCTGATTTTACTTCAACCCTTGTGTTGCAGATACAGATGACAGCCATAGGCCCTCAAAAAGGACTCGGATGCAAAGTTCGATTGCAGTGTCACTAGGAGGGAAGTCAAGAGATCAGGATGTTCCATTGGCTGATCAAACAGAGGATAATAAGCAAGATGAAGTTAGTATTATAATTAAAGTTAGCATGTTGCTGTTGTTCCAGGCTTTCGCTTTGAGTATGAGAAGCTGATACAGGATATGAAATTTAGTACGTAGTCTATGGTTTATGTATGTATAGGTCCGTTAGTTTGACTTATTATTTTGTTGCATGGATTTCATTAATTATGTTTCTATAAAATGCAGGTCGTAGGTGTGATAGTTTGGAGATTGATCTCAGAGAACTTGCCTTAGTCGATTTCCGCTTTGTCACCTGGCTGGAGGTAGCACCTCAGTCTGTTTTGGAAGTAATGGAAGATGCTGTCAAAACTCTTGTTTTTGATTTGCATCCTATCGACAAAACTACACATGAGAAAATTTATGTTCGGATAACCAACTTTGTAGTTACTGGCAAAATTCGAGATCTAAGGTAAAGATAATAAAAAATTTGTACATCAATGTTACTTTATAGCTACTGAAATTTCTTTTTGGAACAGAATGCACCACTTGAACGGTCTAATCCAGATTGTGGGAGTTGTAACCAAGCTATCAGGAGTCTTACTTGAGCTGCAACAAGTAAAATAAAACTGTGTCAAATGTGGAACAATTCTGGGGCCATTTTCTCCGACTAATTCAGAAGCGAAGGTCGGATCTTGCTCTTGTTGTCAATCAAAAGGACCATTCACTGTCAATAATAAGTAGGTATAACTCCCAAAATTCTTGTGTAGTACATTAAGCTTCCATTATGCTAAAGTTAAAGAAATGATCTCTAACTATTTGAAAGGATACTGATCTTCACTTCAACTTGGCCTTGCTGCTGCACAAGGCTTGTTTATTTGCTATTACAATATTTATTAGCAACCAGTTATTTTTGAAAGGCAAATAAATCATTTTGTTTCCATGTTTTTTTGTAGACAATTTATAGGAATTATCAGCGGCTTACACTTCAAGAAAGGCCAAGAGGAGTAGGTCGACTGCCAGGACACACAGAAGTTATACTGTTGAATGATTTGTTTGACTGCGTTCGTCTTGGGGACGAGATTGTATAGTCTTTTACTTGGACTAAACTAATTAGTTTTTAGAACAGTGTTACTAAATGATGACCTTATTTGCTTATGTAATACAAAACTTTCAAGGCATTACAGGTATTCTTACAAGCAACTCCGTCTTTTCCTTGAACCAAGAGGATTGTTTTCCAGTGCATGCCACCACAGTGGTGGAGGCAAATTATGTTACAAAGGAGAAAGATCGCTTTTCTTCCTGCACACTTGCGATAAAAGAAATAGAAGACATAAAGAAGATGGCCGAAGACCCCAGAATAGGAGCAAGGGTTTGTTCTCTATTCATTGGTGTCTTGGTACCTTATTACATTAGCTATTCAACATGGAATGTGCTAAAAATTGATTTTCAGATAATCAAGTCTATTGCCCCATCAATATGTGGTCACGAGAATGTAAAAACTGCCATAGCTTTGGCTATGTTTGGAGGTCTACAGAAAAATGTTGAAGGATACCATCGGATGCGCGGGGACATAAATGTTCTTCTTTTGGGTGATCCTGCTACAGCAAAGTCACAATTTTTGAAGTAAGAGTTTGGCCATTTTTTCTTTGAAGACTTGTGTGAGATTATAATTTTAGCATTGAATAATGTAACAATCTATTGCAAGGTATGTTGAGAAGACTGGGCAAAGAGCTGTTTATACTACTGGCAAAAGGGCTTCAGCTAATAAGGTTACTGCTGCATTTCATGAGGATTGGACCCTTGAAGTGGGAGCCTTTGTTCTTGCTGACAAAGGTATTTGCCTTATTGACGAGCTTGACAAGATGAACCATCTGGATAGGTAAGAAAATATAACATTTATAAACTCCTGAGTTTTCCAATTTACATATTGCCAACCCCCATTTTTACCAATTTGGATCCTCTTTAGTACTTTAGGGGTGTAGTGCTGAGAGAGATAGGAATAGGTATGAGAGAGAAAATGCTAGTGGGATTCACTTTTTCTCTCTACTTGTTCCTTTTTCTCTATGCACTTCACCTATGGTGCACTACAGAGGATCCAAATTGTCATTTTAACTCGTGGAAATGAAAAGTTCAGATTAACTTTTGACCTTTTAAAATATTCATACGGTATCAGGGTAAGCATCGAAGAAGCCATGGACCATCAGAGGATAAGCATATCTAAAGCAGGATTTGTCACTAATTTGGAGGCACGCTGCTCTGTCATTGCAGCTGCCAGTCCCGTCGGAGGAAGGTAAGAAAATACATATAACAAATAACCTGACACATTATGAAATACATATTAAAGTACATGACATGTAGTGTTCTTTCAGATAGTTTAGTTGCGTTCTTTTATGTGTATGTATGGGGAGAGGTAGGCCATTTGGATTGAGGTTTAGTACTTTGGGATTTGTGTAAAATATTCGAGGCCCTTCTTTTAACATCTTCTCTTATGAATTTAGTCTAAACTTCAATTTTTTGTTCTCTTTCCGGATATGACTCCTCAAAAACATTTTCTGAAAATGTTGAATTGACAAATTCGATCATTTCTCATTTTGACGTCCTATGTGTTGTGAAGGTTATATTCTTTTTCACTTGTTTTTCAAAAGAAAAAACCACTTCAGTTACCAATATTAACAGAGAGAACTCTTGTTTATTCAGGACATTGTTGATCTAGTCAATGATGAAATAGTTGCAAAATTTGTAGCTGAGAGTGGGGCTTTTGAAACAGCCACGCCTGCTGATCCTAAGGTCATCTCCCCATAACCTACTTATAGACTTACTTTGTTGCTTCAATTTTTAGTGAGAGATTTTCAACTTTCTTCTGCAGATAATTCCTCAAGATTTGCTGAAGAAGTACATTGTATATGCCAAGTTAAATGTATCTCCAAAGATAAATCAAGCCAATAGGGTTAAAATGATAAACTTCTATGTTGAACTGCGGAACGAGACTTCAGCAATGTTCTTTCGTCTTTTCTTTATCAAATATTCCTTAAACTGATTGTATAGAGGATGGATCCACTGCAGTGGATTTGGCTGCAGTGGACCTTGAGATAGAAAACTCAAAACTCACAGTGTCATTCAAGTGTGAATTTATTGAAACTGTGAGTTTTGGAATTTTTGTCTCCCATTGCAGGTCCACTACAGCCAAACCCTCTATAGTGGATCCAATCTCGATTGTATAAGCTTTACTTACATGCTTGTTGCTCTCATTCTCTTCATATAGAATTGTGAAGGACTCTCCATTACCCCAAGGCACCTAGAATCAATAATAAGGATGTCTGAAGCACACGCTAGAATGCACCTTAGACAAAATGTCTTAGAAGAAGATATAGATAAGGCCATTTGCGTTCTACTTGATTCATTAATCTCAACCCAAAGATTTTGGATGTAGAACGCTCTGCAGAAGGTTGATAATTGTTTCATCACAAAATACCTGTTTGATTTTCTTGTATTTCCTCATGTTTTTAATATAAACTAAACTTTTGCAGAGATTTAGGAAGTACATCACTTTGAAGGAGCTAAAACATATAAATGAACCCTCTACCTCATACTCTAGCAACTCGGCTTGAATTTGGAAGGATGAATGGGGAACTAATGTGCAACCAAAGGTCAAGCTTTTTTTCTTTCCCCTGTGTTCTGGGCTCCGGATCCTCTTCCAGCCATTCTTTGGGCTGGGTTTGTCTCTTTCTTGCATGATTTTAGTCATGTTTAGACAAAAAAAAAACTATATAGGTGTTTTCTTTTCACGCAAATTAGAAAAAAACATTTGAGGGCGATTATTTGAGTGATATTTCAATGAGCATTGGGGTTTTTGGATGAGTTTTTGAGTTTCTCGGCGATTTTCGTATATTTTCCGGTGGGTTTTAAATTTTCTGCGTTTTCAGTTTTGGTCCCTCTATCATTTGCTTTTAATTTGTGTTTTTTTTTTTGTATTTCTATTCCAATTCATGAAGAATTCATGGATTAGGGACCAAGATGTAAGGTTTGAGAATCTTAAGGGATGCTCTTTCACTTTCATTTTGATAGTCAGGGACTAAAGTGAAAGGGACTTAAAGTTTTCAGGACTAAACTGTAATTTAAAATAGACGGAGAATTAACGGGTGGAGGTTTTCAAAATATATGGGACCAAAACTGAGACAAAAAAAGATATAGGACTGATTTGGAACCTGGAGCAAAGATACAAGACCAAAATCGAGACAAAAAAAGTTATAGAACTGATTTGGAAACTTGAGCAAAATTATAGGACCAAATTCGCACTTTGGCCTATAAAATTTTAAAAGTAAAAGAAACTAATAAGAAGAACTTAAGTACTTCAGACTATTTTAAATAAAATAAAAATTTTCACACCTTATGATTATATTGTATATAAAAAAACGTAAGTGACAAAAAATTATAAAGAAAGCTTTAGCTTTTTTCAATTAGTTTTTATTATTATGAGATATAATAAAAAGAAACTTTGTTTTGATTACAATTTTTGAATAATTCTAAAATTTAAATTGAAGGTGTAAAGCCACAATTATTTTATATATATACACACGCGCAATTTAAAATTAAAAAATAGTAATTTTTCAAATAAATTATTCTTTTTTCCAAATAATTATCTTATTTTTTAATATATGCAATACTGTTGAAATTATTTATCAAATTTTGAATAATAATTTTTTTGTTAGTTGAAGATAATTATTTGGTCCATGAATTTGTAAAGATTATTCTATTTTTGGTCATTGAATTTAAGAGAGACCCAATTGTTGATGAATGCAACTTTTTACGGGCTAAGACACACATTTCACTTCATAAGAACTGAATTGATATAAAATCATGGACCAAATAGAAGGTTTTTATAATTTTCATGTTATTTACATTTTGTTCCTTTCATTTCATTACATAAAGCAACTCCAACCTTCATTACAAATATTCACCTTTAGCACAAATTCCAAGATAATTTCATTTCATAACAACCACAACCAAACACCAAAATATCATTTCATTATCTCCATCTCTTTCCATTATCAATTACCAATTCTATTCCTATATAATTTTCAAAAACCCATATAATTATTTCAACCAACCACAATCATTACATACCCTTTTAAATAATTTCACATCTTATTTTTTTTCATTACATCTCAAACAATCCAAATACCATTTATCATTACATTTTCATTACATAATTTTTTGATTACCATTTCATTACGTAAAATTATCATACTTATTTCCCAAACCCACAAGTGTCGCTTCTACTTGTGTCACAATTCTCTTCAAACTCCACTTTTTTTTAAACCTAATTCCTCTTTCAATGTGGGGTCTATTTCATGTTACAATCCCTTTTCCCCAATTTAGAGGACATTCAAACACATCCTGAATTTCCATAAATACCAAAAACAAATGTTAAGCCCATCCCTATTTATCTTATCCTCTTTCTCTACCCAAAAAAGAAGCCATTAGATGCAAGGTACTCTCAACATACATGCAATTTCATAATTTTTGTACCTAAACAAATATAAAAAGAAAGTATCTAATCTGCATAGTGGATGGTGAAGAAGGTTCCTCAAGTTCGATGTTGCAATCGACCACGAGGATGCACCTGCTTGACATGCCAAGTAGTAACCGACAAAGTTGAGAGTTGTTAAAGAGAATAAGTCAATGTGAAGTGGGCACCATGGCTTCATATGGATCATATATATAACACTTTTAGCTGAGCATCAACATATTTTTAGAGTTATGCTAATTAACCTAAGTGAGGTTGAGGGGCATATCGAATTTATAAGCTCGACTGAGAGAACATTTGAAAGACCATCATCAATTGACAAACCCCCAAAAACATCAACTTTATTGTAAATGACTTTAATTTTCAGAATCTATTATATTTTAATATATAGAAATAATATTACAAAATTGTCGTTTTGGTATTATTCATGAAAAGAATAAGATAAAACTCAAGGCTTTTAGACAAAAGAAAGTAACAAATCTATTGTAGTGCATTAGCTTCTAAAATTAATTCCGTTGCCTTCGAATTTAAAATGAGAGAGATTTGATCAAATTTATGAAACAAGTAACCTATTTATAATACTATTATTAGTACCGTCAAAACGAGCCAAACCCGCGGGTTGAACCCGGTAACCCGCACTTTTTTGGTGGGTTGGGTTGGTAAAATACCAACCTGAAAAAAATCGGGTCAGAAAAACCCGACCCGTGCGGCTCGCGAGCCCACACGGGTTTTGTACGGGTTACCCGCGGGTAACCCGTTTTTTTTTTAAATTTTTTTTTAAAAAATGNAAAATACTGGCTCGTTCTCAAAACAGGCCAACCCGGCTCGGCCCGCATAAACAGAACCCGCAGCGGGCCAACCCGTTTGGGTCGGATTGGCCCGTTTTGACAGTACTAAGTCTATTATTAAGACATATCACTTATCCATGCAATAAGTTGCATCTTAAACCAACTCAAAAGGTTGGTCTACAATGCAACTTGTAGCAATTACATCCACACATTATCAATTTTATTGGTTTATAGGTAGTGGTATTATATGCAACAAAAGTGTAAATTATATTGTAAAATCTCTGTCTGAAAATTAAACATATTATTCACATAAACTAAATTCAAAATTTTGATGTATCTTTGATAAGCTATTAGTATTCAAAGAGGTTGTGTCTTATATAATTTTATAAATAATATATGAATGTTTTTTAAATATACATATTAAATTTAATTTTTTAAAAGAAGTTCCTAATTATTTTAAACACAGACAAAAGTGTTTTATTTTTTTGATTCGGTTGAAAAATTAGCTTTTTCTAGTGTATGTGTTTATGTATATTTTTTTTAAAATATATTTTACATAATTTAAAATTAAACTTAAAATTAAATAATGAATTTAACGTTGGGATGATATTTTGACATTTAAATTAAGATTTTATACTTAATCTAAGTTTTATAGTTACCTTATTTTTTTGGAAGGAAATTTTATGCAATGTTATTAAAACCGAACCGGAGAGTGACCTGGACAGACCTTCGGGTCACGGGTTGATTGGTTCAATCGGTTGGACCGACGGTCGAACCGGATGACGTCATAAATATATAAATAAAATAAATATTCCATAATTAATAAAATATAACTAAAAAGTAAAAACTTTATATAACAATAAGATATACTTGTGAATCCATAATTTCATTGTCCTACATAAATAAAATATATAAAAGTCAGAACATGAATAATTATTAGGTTAGTAAAAATGAAAAAAAATGAATTTTTTTTCTTTGTTTTAATAGGTTTACAATATTTTCTATTGAGTTTCATATTACTTTTTGCATTTGGCCCACAAAACCAACCAAAAATACTAAAAAAAATGAATTTTCCATTAAAAATAGTGACCCGGCCGGTTTTCTAAAAACCGCTCCGGGTCATGGTTCAACCCGGGTCAATCCGGTTTGAGGCGGTTTTGGGCGGTTCAAAGCGGTCCAACCTTCTGAACGGTCTAATGGTCCAAACCGAACCGCCTTCACTCTCGGGTCCCGGTTCGACCGTCCGGTCCGGTCCGGGTTTCATAACATTGCTTTTANTTCAACCAGGGTCAATCCGATTTTGGGCGGTTCAAAGCGGTCCAACCTTTTGAACGGTCTAATGGTCCAAACCGAGCCGTCTTTACTCTCGGGTCCCGGTTCGACCGTCCGGTCCGGTCCGGGTTTCATAACATTGGTATAGATATATATTTGGACAATTCACCAGTCCAGAATCTAATAACCATTTTTGATTATTTGTCATTTAAAACAGTTCTCCACTAGAGATAAATTATCTCTCTCAATAAATAACAGCGATCCAATCTAAACAACATTATTAAGTTGAATATTTAAATTTCCGACATTTGTTTGACATTATTTTAGAATTGAGAGTTGAGACGCATCCAATATAAACTTTCAATTTATCCTACTCTCTTTCTTCTCTATCTTTTGAAAAACTTGGATTCTTTCCTTTTGCAAAGAAGAGCATCATAATCAACAATCATACTAAACTTATAAACTAAACAAGAAATCTATGTGTCATAGCAGGTCATCCAATAGCCCTCAAACTCATCACCACATTTTGCTTTTAATTACTAATTAATTAATTAATTCATCATCTCTCCGTTTTGACTCTAAAATCAAAAGAATTCGACAATGACATTCATCTTCTTATTGCTGTGCTTTAATTAGACAAAGAGTAAGCATATCAGATCTAATTTGCAGAAAGTTCAAAAGTGTAAAGTCTCCGTAATTAACAATCATTTTTCAAAAGTCTAGCACTAATTAGGAATTCTTGCCTTACTGATCAGCATGATCATTAATTGAGTTTGATTAATCCCATAGTTAAGTTGATATTGGCCTTTTTGCATCATTGATCGATGATAACATTTTTTACTCAGATAGTGCACTGTTTCAGGTTGTGGTTAATTTCTTTATTAGGCTTTACGCCGACTAATCCAACTTTTAAAGCCTTTTCAATTTCTACTTACAAGAGATTAATTAAAGTATTNAACCCCAAACCCTAAACCCTAAACTCTAAAACCCCAACCCCCAAAATCCCAAACCCAAAACCCTAAAACCCCAAACCTAGATCCTAAAATCCCATACCCCAAACTCTAAAACCCTAAACCCTAAACCCCCAAACTCTAAAACGTCAAACCCCAAACACAAACCCTAAACTCTAAAACCCCAAACCATCAGAATTGTGACTGTACATTAAAGTTCAACAATTGTGACGTGCAAAAGTATTATTCAAATTAGTCCCTAAATTTATCAAAATAGTTCAATATGTTAGAGAAATTGGTCCTCTAATTAAATGAATAGACAATAAACCAAAGAATTTAGGGTATGGGATTTTAGGGTTTGGGGTTTGGGGTTTTAGGTTTTAGGGTTTGGGGTTCAAGGTTCAGGGTTTGGGGTTTTAGGTTTTAGGGTTTGGGGTTCAAGGTTCAGGGTATGGGATTTTAGGGTTTGGGGTTTGGGGTTGTATTGTTTAGGGTTTAAGGTTTTAGGATTTGGGGTTTGGAATTTTAGGGTTTGGGATTTGGGGTTTTACAATTTAGGGTTTAAGGTTTTAGGATTTGGGGTTTGGAATTTTAGGGTTTGGGGTTTGGGATTTTAGGTTTTAGGGTTTGGGGTTTGGGGTTCTAGGGTTTGAGGTTTTAGAGTTGAAGGACTAAATTGAAATGTTTAGAAGAATTTTGAGACACTTTACAATTTTAGGATTTTAGGGTTTAGGGTTTAGGGTTTAGGGTTTGGGGTTTAGGATTTTAGGGTTTAGGGTTTGGGGTTTATGGTTTAGGGTTTAGGGTTTTTAATACTTTTAAGGACTAAACTGGAATGTTTGGAAGAGTTTTGGGACATTTTACAATTTTATTTTGAGGGTTATGAACTAAAATGAATGAAGATGATGAAAAAGAGGGGAAATTGAGAATAATGAGATAAAAATATAACTCAGGGACCAATTTGACTAACGTTAGTAAAATTCGGGGACCTATTTGTCAATTTCCATAAATTAGGGACAAATCTGTCAGCGACCCAATAATCCAGGGACCAATTTGGGAGTTTACTCCCAAAATAATTGATGAACATTTATTCAATTCTCACTTTTTTTTTATTTAAATCCATTTAACTTGATTATATATACATATTCAAAAATTATTTAAATTGGCCATATATTCTCATATTCATAAACTTTGAATTGATAAAAAATTCTATTAGATAGAAATTAGAACAATCTTTATTTTCTCACAAAAATAATATTGTCAACATTCGGATTCAAGAAAATTGATATTTAAAAAAAATTACACAAGATTTGACTAAAGAGCCTCAAAATAAATTACATCAAGCATTGTAAGGGTCAAAGTGAAGCATATGTTTGGAAGCCCATATACTCATAGACCATCATCACCAATTTTGATTAAGCATTTACTTCTTCATACACACTTATGAATTACATCAAAAAACATTCGGAATATATATATATATATACTAGTATGAACCCCGCGCGATGCGCAGGACAAAATTACTTCATTTTATTATTATATAAATTTTGAATGCTATCCTTTAGAAATTAAAGGTATTTATTCAAATTATATAAAAATAATATAAAATACATACTTATTTTCTACTGCATATATTAAATAATGTGATATAAAATAAAGGCTTAAGTGCAATTTTGGTCCCCTTACTTTCGCAAAGGTCTCAATTTGGTCCCCTAACTTTTTTTGTTGCAATTTTGGTCTCCTAACT
>QANZ01040499.1:55714-132453 GCA_003254925.1 Chamaecrista fasciculata | reverse complement strand
GGTGGTTGTTTTAAGTGGTCATGTGTGTCTCACATGACAATTTTTCGTTAAATCTTAACGGAAAGTGACTACATGGTACCAAAGTGCTAACGACACAAGCCTCAGGGTAGTCGAGTGTCAAGTTTTGTCTTTCAGAGTACCAAAGTGGAACTGGTCCTAACCATAGGGTACCAAAATATATTTTACCCATCTTACCTAGATAGAGAAAGAACTCACCAAAAGTAATTTGTAACTCTGATTTCGCTTTATTTGAACTTGAATCAAGAGAGATATGACCAAATTCATAAAACAAGCGACCTATTTTCGGGCTCNAAAAAAAACAATCTGGAAAGTGCAAACCATTACGGTGAGTGAACAAAAAAAAAACAAAGTGGGTTGACGGGCCCCGCGAACCCGCACTAAAACGAGCCGGGCTATGAAAATACTGGCTCGTTCTCAAAACAGGCCAACCCGGCTCGGCCCGCATAAACAGAACCCGCAGCGGGCCAACCCGTTTGGGTCGGATTGGCCCGTTTTGACAGTACTAAGTCTATTATTAAGACATATCACTTATCCATGCAATAAGTTGCATCTTAAACCAACTCAAAAGGTTGGTCTACAATGCAACTTGTAGCAATTACATCCACACATTATCAATTTTATTGGTTTATAGGTAGTGGTATTATATGCAACAAAAGTGTAAATTATATTGTAAAATCTCTGTCTGAAAATTAAACATATTATTCACATAAACTAAATTCAAAATTTTGATGTATCTTTGATAAGCTATTAGTATTCAAAGAGGTTGTGTCTTATATAATTTTATAAATAATATATGAATGTTTTTTAAATATACATATTAAATTTAATTTTTTTTAAAGAAGTTCCTAATTATTTTAAAGATTAACTTTTTCTAATGCATGTGTTTATGTATATTTTTTAAAGATATATTTTACATAATTTAGAAATAAATTTAAAATTAAATAATGAGTTTAACAAATTTAAAATTAAATAATGAGTTTAACAAATTTCAAATTAAATAATGAGTTTAACGTTTGGATGATATTTTGACATTTCAATTAAGATTTTATCCTTAATCATCTTGACTTTATGATTTTTCCAAAGTTAAATTTCAATTTAAAAACTCTTAATATGCACACCACTGAAAGAATACTTTTCAATGCTCTCCTAGGAATAATAGTGAAATAAGGGAAATAAATTTAAGACAAATATTAGAAAAAATGTTTTGAAGACATTGGTCGAGAAAAATTAAATAAGAAAATCCATAAATTTAACTTAAAATAAATTTAAAATCCAAAAAATAGATTAGATGGCAGCTTCAGCCTTCAAGTGCTGCTGAGTCATAAGCTTTTGAGGTCAAAAGATAGAAGAACCGATTGTTGTTTATGTATTTATATTTATTGATAAGAGTCTGATTTGTTTTGAAAAAGTTCTTATTGCAAATTTGGTATTGAACATGCAAATAATAACAAGCTTTTGAGGTCTAAACACAGAAGAACAGATTGTTGTTTATGTATTTATATTTATTGACAAGAGTCTGATTTGTTTTGAAAAAGTTATCTAATTGCAAATTTGATATTGAACATGCAAATAATAACAAATATATGCATATTAAAGCCAACGTGATTTCACTACTACAACACTTTTTATGGGTAAAAAGATGAATTGGGAAGTGAAATAGGTGTGTGCTCATTAAAGTAGAATTTGGGCGGAACTAGTTTCTATTTGTTTTTTTTTTTTTGGGCTTAGACCCCCTTTTTGTAACCCAAAAAAGAAAGAGAAAGAAGGCACTATTCAATATAACTTACATAGTAACCATCAACATAGTGTTAAGATTATGTAGTAGTACAAAACATTCTAATTAGTGCCCATCCATGTACCTATACTTAATATATACCATGCTCAAAACATTGACACCAGATATTTTCACTACTTCCCATTACTTCTTGACAATACTTAGGTCCAGTTTGTTTCCGTTTTGATTATAATCTGTTTTGATTATAATCATAATAAACATGTTCGTTTACGTTTTTTTCCTGATTCAATTATAATCATGATTTTTTAATAATCAAACACATTCAATTACACGTATACCCCTATACATAAACCTATAATTACCTATACTCTAATACAATCAATCCCCAATCACAAAGGGCAAAATTGTCATTTACTTTAAAATTGGGTCAGTTTGTAAATATCCATTTTTGTGTTTGGGCTAAAATGTTATTTTGCCCAAATAATTTACAACTGAAATTGAAGATCGTCATCTTCATTCTCAAAACACCAAGGTCAAGAACTACTCCTCCTACCAATACGACGACGTCTCCACCGTCACCGCCGTTCAGAAGGTCCTGGAGATGTTGAACAACGAGAATTCGAGGATGGTGGAGGCTTCGCCGTTGGTCACATTATTACCGGGATTCGGAAAAAGTCCCGTCGGAAGGCAACTCAGAGTCACGGACTCGCCGTTTCCATTAAACGACTTCGGAGGAGATAGCCAAGTGGATAAAGCAGCCGAAGAGTTCATTAACAAGTTCTATAAGGACCTCAACTTGCAGAAAACAATGACGATTCTTGATTCACCTTACCACAAGCACTTGTGGGACCGGTGAATTAATCAATCGTATATAACTCCCGAACACCAAACCTCAAAATTGAAGATCGTCATCTTCATCCTCATCCTCATTCTCTCCTTTCCTCCGTCGACGTCTTCGATTTTTCTTAATCGTGTTATGGCTTCAATTTTTTTTTTCTTAATTTTGATTGAAGAGAAGATGAAGAAGAAGATGAAGGATGAATTGAAGAAGAAGAAGATGAAGGATGAAGGATCTTCGGTGAGAAAAACGTGGATTGAAGAGAGAGAGAGATNTAGCTTTCTTGGGGTTGTATATTTCAACTTGGTAGTGGGTTCGTGGGATTTTCCCTTGTGAGTTCGCACCAGAGAGCCCTTATTTGAATTTTTAAGATTTGCTGAAATCATTATTCTATCTCAAAAATCAAATTGAGCGAGAATAGAAAGGGGTGATTGAGCCAGTTGTTTTCTTAAAAAAAAACCATCAAAATATATAGGGTCAATTTGATTCCAATCCAAATTTATCTTTAAAAAAACTATTCTTAATTTTTAAAAAAATTTCTTTTATTTTGGTATAAAGGTCAAGATTATTTATTTAGTGTGCAAATAAATACTCTACACACCAAAATAACAATTTATAGTAAGATATATGTATATATAAACATGCAAGTAATGAAAGACATATTTTTTATTACTTTTGAATACTTTCCAATATTCCTAATAACAAATTTGGCAAATAAATACTCTACACACCAAAATGCAAGTAATGAAAGACATATTTCTTATTACTTTTGAATACTTTCCAATATTCCTTACAAATTTCTTACTACTTTTGAATACTTCTCAATATTCCTTAAATGGCTCTGAATAGCAAATTTGGCATTGAACATATAGCTCTTGCAAATTTATATATACATATATGAAGTTTGTTAATGATGTAAAGATGGCATCATTTCACAACTACAACATTTTTTAAGTGTAAGAAAGAGAAAGAAGGATTGGAAAGTAAATTTGTTCATGTCCTAAAAGAAGGGAATAGGTATGTGCTCATCATGTCCTGAAGTTGGATTTAGGCATAGACTTTTAATTTTAGTTTTGTTTGTTT
The DNA here is from genome assembly GCA_003254925.1 of Chamaecrista fasciculata. Lineage (NCBI taxonomy): Eukaryota > Viridiplantae > Streptophyta > Magnoliopsida > Fabales > Fabaceae > Chamaecrista > Chamaecrista fasciculata. The sequence continues at coordinate 128,776 of QANZ01040499.1, read as the reverse complement.
TCTCTTTTTGGGCTTGGACCCTTTTTGTAACCCAAAAAAGAGAGAAGAGAAAGAAACACTATTCAATATCCTTACTTAATAACCATCCTCATAGTGTTAAGATGATGTAGAAGTAGTATAAAACATTTTTACTTGTCCTACCTAGTTAGTGTCCATCCATGTACCTATACTTAATATATATATACCATGCTCAAAACATAGACACCACATATTTTCACTACTACACATTACTTCTTGACAATACTTATATATATACACATTAAAAAAACATCAAAATGGCACCACCATCACTTCACCGCCATCCTTTTTTTTCTTTCTCTAATCTGCTGTTTCCATCACCATACCCTTCTCTTCATACTTCACTCCCACCAAGTAGCTCATGCGAACCTACCAACAAAAAATATGCTATATATCTTAGAACAAAATTTTAATGTAATTAATGATGTCATTATATTTATGAATGAATCTAAGGTTTGTACCATCTTAGGATTGTAGATAGCAAACTCATTGTACTCCAATGTGCTGTCCTTATGTTCTGAGGCAACTATTCGACCACATGGAACCTTAATCTCGTCTTTCCAAACAAAGTGTTCTGTCTCATCTGTCTTCTTCCTTCCCATTCCTTTCACTTCTTGTTTCTTCTCTTGCAGAGATTCTGTGTCCTGTCCTCAATACAACAAAAATCAAAATCTCTGTGAAAAAACAAAAGAATCCATAATAATATTTAGGAAAAACTGATCATTTAGTCCCTATAATTAAAAGTCTCTAATTAATTTACTCCCTCTTTTTAAATCAATCCCTATGCTTTGTAAATCTTTAGACTTTAGTCTTCATTTCAATACCCCCAATTGTGACTTTTTAATAAATATTTGTATGATAAATCTGAGTATTAAGGACAAAAAGAAACTCATTTTTTAAAATTTTAAAGTAAATATAAGGACCAAATAATGAATTTTCCCAAATATCTACCTTCTGAAGTGACTATATATGAATTTGTGATGTTAAAATGTTTACCTCGGGTGGGGTTTTAAACTTTGTGATTTCATCTCCTAAGGAAGCAATAGCCAGAACCAAGAATCCCTTTGGTCTATCCACAGCAGTGAAGCCATATCTTGCAGCCTCTGCTGCTGCTGTATCAGAACAAACTATGGCTTTCCCAAACTGTTTGAAATTTGAAACAAACACAAAATTATGTATAGAACAATAAGATTGAAATTGCAAAGAGGACAAAAAGTGAAGTTTTTGTGACTTCATTAAAAAAAAAGTACCATATATCCAGGAACTGGTAGTGAGCATATTGCTGGCAAGAAACCCTTGTGCAAGTGCCTCAAAAGATTCGAGCTTCTTGAACCTTACACATCGATTGTTTGTTATTTCACTAAAAAATCCTCAATAATCACATAACAATCAATTTAATCCTTGAATTATGTAAAGGCTCTTATTTTATTCCTTAAATAATTAATTGGACTGAGTTATAGTAAATCAGACAGTTCAATATATTAGGGGCTAAATTGACAGTGAGCATGTAATTAAGGGACCAAAATGTTAATTTACTAAAAAAAACGAAGGGAGATTCTGTTTTCTAGTCCTCTTACCACACCAGAGAAGGACTTTGTTAGGAAGTTTTACAATGTCTTAATAGGAAGGACAAGCATTGGATTCCACGACAAAGATGTTCTCAACAGACACCCCATATTCCTGAAACTCATAGGAAAACAACAGACAAAGAAATGAGCATATTCATGTGACATAGTATTGCATTAAAAGAACAAAAATCTGTTAAATCATCTCACAGTGTCTCCAATTTTGACGGGTTCATAAGTTTTGTCGAGGTATTTCACAATCATTTCGTAATCACTAGAATTTTTGTCCAATGGAGAGATTGAGCAACCCAATTTCTTGTATGTTTCTGATAAAGGGTCATCAATGGTGGAGCCACTCATGTCTCCTATGAGATGAGAAGCAACAGTTATGTCCCTAACACCTTCCAATGCAGCAGCAGCCTAAGAAAATTAATACAAAGATTCCACAAGATTCAGTGTAACTGTAATCAATGAAAGTGTACTAAATTGACTTTCAAGGGACTAAACTTGACCCAATATATTCTTTGGGGGACTGTTTTGTTAATTTACCATATATATAGTTTGGACTTACATGTTCTGCAATGTCCTGATAATCTCTGAAAGTGAAAGGCCTTGTGGAATGCATGAGAGTGAACCACCTTTGGCTAAAATCTGACCAAACAGCCTCGGCTTTCGGGCCTCCATCTTTCATAGATTTCACTTTCTCTGCAAATTCTAGAAGAACTTCCTCACCTAATGACATTCAATTCATTAGTATTTTACCACCAAAACTCATATACATACATATATATATACACATACACACATATCTCAGATCACCACATAAGTTGTACAGTGTATACTTACATCTCTGCAAGTGAAGATTTGACACCATCCCAATTAGAAGATCAGGTGAGTCATATAACCCATCTCCATCAATGTATATCTACATATATATATATATACAATCCACTGAAGACAAAAAGATGAAATTGTATTGATTCAATAGTTTTAAGGACTAAAATGTATAAATAAGACTTGTCAAGGGACAAACTTTTAAAGACAAAAAAGACTAAATTGTATTGATTCAATAATTTTAAGGACTAAAACTGTATAAATTAGATTTTCAGAAATTGAATTGTCAACTTATATATTATTTTTAAGGACTAATTTGTATATTTAGTTAGAAAAAAAGGTTCGTACTTGTATATCTCCTGGCTGCAGAGAACCTTCATGAATCATGAAATTGGCAACCAAAGGCTCTAGCTTGCAGTGTGTCGCTGCTATACAAGCTGTCTAAGAGCAAGAGCCCCATGTCTAACTTCCACCCCATCAACCTACAAATTAACGAAAATGCCCACAAAACTTTCCTTAATTAATCACAACAACGAGTAGTAGTAATACTATGAAGCATGGACACTTCATTTTGAAGGCGTGTCGCCGTGTCAGACACGTGTCTGTGTCCGACACCCGTACGACACCACACGACACATATTCATAAATTTCAAAATATAAAATCAATTTTGTGTGACGTCTGTTGGAGTTGCTACCTGAAGATAAGAGAAACACCTAAACACAGAAAAATTGTTAGTAAACAAAAATGCGTGGTCGTGGGATGAGGCACGGATATCTCGTTTTCTTTAAGGTAATTCACGCCTCCCATGGATTAATTTAGTCATATCACCCAGTGCAGTGAGTTCACTAACGCGTTACCTCCAAGATACAACAGCCCAGTACTCGCTTGTTTAATCTATCACCTCTGCACAAAGGTGATAGATAGGACTCTCTCTCCCACCCCATTTCTCCATTCAAGTATACAAAACATATGAGTATGTGTCTTAACTTATTTTTATTATTGAACATCTTTTTTCCCTTTACCCACCTCCATGTTGCCCACACATATATATATATACACATTACATTAGAACCTCATGCCTTCCAACGTCCATTTACATGCCATCAAATGTCTTTTATTTCTCTTCAAATGCCATAAAACAACCGTTGCATCACTACTATTACTTATAGGATTAAATTTAATGGAGAAGTTGGTCAGGAGTTTACACCTGAGAGGGGTTTGAGACAAGGGGATCCTTTGTCCCCCTATCTCTTCATTCTTGCAGCAGAAGGTTTGTCTTGCCTCTTGAAGGAAGCACACAGACAGGGTCATATTTCAGGATTAGTGTTGGCAAGGAGTGCTCCAAGTTTACATCATTTACTATTTGCAGATGATTCTATGATTGTAACTAAAGCAAATGTGGCTGAAGCCTATCACATTCAGCCTATCACATTCAGTCTAACAATTCATCAGATATGAGGAGTTGGTTCTGGGGGAAGGTACAATTGATTAAAAGTAGGGGTATTGATGATGATTTTGCTATTACCCAGTTATGCTATACCCTTTGGGCGATTTGGGTAGAAAGGAATAAATTCACGTTTGAAGGAAGGCAGGTGGATCCTGAAAGGGTCATAAAGACTGCAGCTCAGAATGCATATTGTTTCTTTTCAATTAACAAAGTGTGTTGCTTGGAGTCTTCATGGAGTTTTCCATTTGCTTGAGGAGCGTGGGTTCTGGTGTGTGTTGTTTATTTTTTAGCCCGCTTGGTCTCCCTTGGTTTGGGCCGTTGTGGCCTGTGTTTGTGGCTTGTCTGCTTTATGACCAAAAACAAAACATTGGCTCGATTATTTTATATTGGTCAAAAATCTATTTTGGTCCCTAATATTTATCTAAGGTTTTGTTTTGGTCCTTAATGTTTCTTGAAATTTTCATCATTAGTCCCTAACTATTGAATATGGTCTTGTCTCTCTCGTTTCAAACTCAAATGTGATTAAATCAAAGCTATGAGTTAAACTTAATGAGTTCTTTCTTTGTCTAATTGGAGTAATCGGTAAACAAGGTCTAATCAAACATGAAATTGGGCACGGAAATAGGCCACTTGTTTCATGAATTTGGTCATATTTCTTTCATTTTAAGTTCGAATGCAACGGAATTGGAGGTCCAATATACTCTTGATGGGTTCTTTTGTCTAATTGGGACCATTGACAAATGATGTCAAATACTACTCTGAAAGTTAATATTAATGTTTTGACCAAATTCATTGTCAGAGTACTACTTGACCCTGTTTGTTATCGACCCTAACTAGATAGAGAAAAAACTCACCAAGAGTAATTTGTAACTCTGATTTCGTTTTATTTGAACTTGAATCAAGAGAGATATGACCAAATTCATAAAACAAATGGTCCATTTTCGGGCTCGATTTAACCTCGTTTGGTGATGACTCCAACTAGGGAAAAAAAAACCATCAAATTTAACATGTAGTTTAACCTTTTATATGTTAAACTATTTTATAATTTTACATATTTTTTTGGAGCAAAACTTCAATTTTCATTTTTAAAAACACACAATTTTCCAATTCAACAAGTTTCTTCATAATTTAATACCATTGTATCATATTAATATATTATTATTTAGCCATATCATTCATCCATGCAACAAATCGCATCTTAAACTAGCTCAAAAAGGTTAATCTACAATGCAACGTGTAGCAATTATAACCACACATTTTCAATTTTATTGGTTTATAAGTAGTGGTATTATATGCAACAAAAGTATAAATTATGTTGTAAAATCTCTATCTCAAAATTAACTATAATAATTTAACATATTATTCACAAAAACAAAATTCAAAATTTTAATGTATCTTTGATAAGCTATTAGTATTCAAAGAGATTGTCTCTTATATGTTTTTATAAATAATATATGTATGTTTTTTAAATATACCTATCAAATTTAATTTTTTAGAAAAAAAAAGTTTCTAATTATTTTAAACAGAGAGACAAAAGTGTTTTATTTCTTTTAAATCAATTGAAAAATTAGTTTTTTCTAATGTATATGTTTATGTATATTTTTCAAAAATATATTTTACATAATTTAAAAATAATTAAACTTGAAATTAAATAACAAATTTAACGTTTGGATGATATTTTGACATTTAAATTAAGATTTTATCCATAATCATCTTGATTTTATGATTTTTCCCAAAGGTTAAATTTGAAGTAAAATATCTTGTTCTTACATTTATTGTTTTGTAAACATCCAATACAATCATTTACATTTAATAACTCAAATTCTTGATGAAATCTAGATGGAGAGAATAATGCTTGATGGTTTCTTGATGGAGTCTCAAAGAATAACTCAACTTGGTGGAAAGAACGAACAATGCGTGAGTGCAGAGAGTGATGCGAAATAAAAGGAAATAAACATGTTTTAAAGATTTGGGGTCAAATCCTTTTGAAAAGAGATGGGATGATGCGAAACACAACCGAAGGTTCATTGTGAATTCGAAATGGGCTAATCACAACAGTGGGAGCTAAGTAGATCAAGGAGATTTTATATGGGCTAATTCAAGAGGCTTGACAAAAGGAAAATATCAAGTGTATCACCAAATAATGTTGAAAACGTCATTTTCTTGATATAGGCTGAAAGTAGAGCTATACAACATGATTTGGGCTCAAAGACTTGAATTTAAAGAGCTTGGACCAAGTGCTACATATATGAAGACTCATTTTTGGGCATAAATAATCATATTTTGGGCTTAATTTGATGTATGTATTTTGGGTTTCAATTTTATGCGAATTTTATTAAGTTTGGGCTAATGTATTTGAAGTCTATTAATATTTTAAGACAATTTAAATCAGCTTTATTATTTTAATTAGTTGGGCTTCATGTTTAAAAGTCCATTAAGGTTTTATTATTAGTTGGGTGTAGTGTTTCATGACCCATTAGAGTTTCTTTCAACTTAGAGTATAAATACTTCTATAATACCTTTTGTAATTCAGATTTGATATTTTGAGTTTATAAAATTGTGAGTTTGGTTTATCCAACTTGTGAGAGTGTGTTCTCTCTAGGGTTCTTCATTGAACTTATAGACTTATCAAGGCTTGATCATCCTTGTGGCGTCTTCCAACACTTCGGGTCTTTGTTCGTTCGAGTTCAAGGGTTCAAGTGTGATCATCTAGGTCTTTGTTTAGCTTTCTTGGGGTTGTATATTTCAACTTGGTAGTGGGTTCGTGGGATTTTCCCTTGTGAGTTCGCACCAGAGAGCCCTTATTTGAATTTTTAAGATTTGCTGAAATCATTATTCTATCTCAAAAATCAAATTGAGCGAGAATAGAAAGGGGTGATTGAGCCAGTTGTTTTCTTAAAAAAAAACCATCAAAATATATAGGGTCAATTTGATTCCAATCCAAATTTATCTTTAAAAAAACTATTCTTAATTTTTAAAAAAATTTCTTTTATTTTGGTATAAAGGTCAAGATTATTTATTTAGTGTGCAAATAAATACTCTACACACCAAAATAACAATTTATAGTAAGATATATGTATATATAAACATGCAAGTAATGAAAGACATATTTTTTATTACTTTTGAATACTTTCCAATATTCCTAATAACAAATTTGGCAAATAAATACTCTACACACCAAAATGCAAGTAATGAAAGACATATTTCTTATTACTTTTGAATACTTTCCAATATTCCTTACAAATTTCTTACTACTTTTGAATACTTCTCAATATTCCTTAAATGGCTCTGAATAGCAAATTTGGCATTGAACATATAGCTCTTGCAAATTTATATATACATATATGAAGTTTGTTAATGATGTAAAGATGGCATCATTTCACAACTACAACATTTTTTAAGTGTAAGAAAGAGAAAGAAGGATTGGAAAGTAAATTTGTTCATGTCCTAAAAGAAGGGAATAGGTATGTGCTCATCATGTCCTGAAGTTGGATTTAGGCATAGACTTTTAATTTTAGTTTTGTTTGTTTTCTCTTTTTGGGCTTGGACCCTTTTTGTAACCCAAAAAAGAGAGAAGAGAAAGAAACACTATTCAATATCCTTACTTAATAACCATCCTCATAGTGTTAAGATGATGTAGAAGTAGTATAAAACATTTTTACTTGTCCTACCTAGTTAGTGTCCATCCATGTACCTATACTTAATATATATATACCATGCTCAAAACATAGACACCACATATTTTCACTACTACACATTACTTCTTGACAATACTTATATATATACACATTAAAAAAACATCAAAATGGCACCACCATCACTTCACCGCCATCCTTTTTTTTCTTTCTCTAATCTGCTGTTTCCATCACCATACCCTTCTCTTCATACTTCACTCCCACCAAGTAGCTCATGCGAACCTACCAACAAAAAATATGCTATATATCTTAGAACAAAATTTTGATGTAATTAATGATGTCATTATATTTATGAATGAATCTAAGGTTTGTACCATCTTAGGATTGTAGATAGCAAACTCATTGTACTCCAATGTGCTGTCCTTATGTTCTGAGGCAACTATTCGACCACATGGAACCTTAATCTCGTCTTTCCAAACAAAGTGTTCTGTCTCATCTGTCTTCTTCCTTCCCATTCCTTTCACTTCTTGTTTCTTCTCTTGCAGAGATTCTGTGTCCTGTCCTCAATACAACAAAAATCAAAATCTCTGTGAAAAAACAAAAGAATCCATAATAATATTTAGGAAAAACTGATCATTTAGTCCCTATAATTAAAAGTCTCTAATTAATTTACTCCCTCTTTTTAAATCAATCCCTATGCTTTGTAAATCTTTAGACTTTAGTCTTCATTTCAATACCCCCAATTGTGTGACTTTTTAATAATAGTTGTATGATAAATCCGAGTATTAAGGACAAAAAGTTAAACTCATTTTTTAAAATTTTAAAAAGGACCAAATAATGAATTTTCCCAAATATCTACCTTCTGAAGTGACTACATATGAATTTGTGATGTTAAAATGTTTACCTCGGGTGGGGCTTTAAACTCTGTGATTTCATCTCCTAAGGAAGCAATAGCCAGAACCAAGAATCCCTCTGGTCTATCCAGAGCAGTGAAGCCATATCTTGCAGCCTCTGCTGCTGTATCAGAACAAACTATGGCTTTCCCAAACTGTTTGGAAATTTGAAACAGGAAATTATGTATAGAACAATAAGAAGATTGAAATTGCATAAAGGAAAAAAAAGTGAGACTTCATTAAAGAAAAGTACCATATAACCAGGAACTGGTAGTGAGCATATTGCTGGCAAGAAACCCTTGTGCAAGTGCCTCAAAAGATTGGAGCTTCTTGAACCTTGCACAACAATTGTTTGTTATATCACTAAAAAAAACCTCCATAATTACATAACTAACAATTTAATCCTTGAATTATATAAAGGCTATTATTTTAGTCCTTAGATTTTTTAAATAATTAATTGGACTGAGTAATACTAAATTAGGCATTTCAATAAATTAGGGGCTAAATTGATAGTAAGCATATAATGTAGGGAACAAAATGTTAATTTATAAAAAAAACGAAGGGAGATTCTGTTTTCTATTCTTCTTACCACACCAGAGAAGGACTTTGTTAGGAAGTTTTACAATGTCTTCATAGGAAGGACAAGCACTGGATTCCACGACAAAGATGTTCTCAACAGACACCCCATATTCCTGAAACTCATAGGAAAATAGACAAAGAATTGAGCATATTCATGTGACATAGTATTGCATTATAGAAAAAAAGTTGTTAAATCATCTCACAGTATCTCCAACTTTGACAGGCTCGTAAGTTTTGTCGAGGTATTTCACAATCATTTCATAATCACTAGTACTTTTGTCCAATGGAGAGATTGAGCAACCCAATTTCTTGTATGTTTCTGATAAAGGATCATCAATGGTGGAGCCACTCATGTCTCCTATGAGATGAGAAGCCACAGTTATGTCCCTAACACCCTCCAATGCAGCAGCAGCCTAAGAAAATCAATACAAAGATTCCACAAGATTCAGTGTAACTGTAATCAATGAAAGTGTACTAAATTGAATTTCAAGGTACTAAACTGGACCCAATATATTCTTTGGGGGACTGTTTTGTTAATTTACTATATATATATAGTTTGGACTTACATGTTCTGCAATGTCCTGATAATCTCTGAAAGTGAAAGGCCTTGTGGAATGCATGAGAGTGAACAACCTTTGGCTAAAATCTGACCAAACAGCCTCGGCTTTCGGCCCTCCATCTTTCATGGATTTCACTTTCTCTACAAATTCTAGAAGAACTTCCTCACCTAATGAAATTCAATTCATCAGTCTTTTACCACCAAAACTCATATACATACATATATATACACACACACACATATCTCAGAACCACATGAGTTGTACAGTGTATACTTACATCTCTGCAAGTGAAGATTTGACACCATCCCAATTGGCAGATCAGGTGTGTCATAACCCATCTCCATCAATGCATACCTACACACACACATATATATATATATATACACACACAATGACACAATCCAATGAAGACAAAAAGACTAAATTGTATTGATTCAATAGTTTTAAGGACTAAAATGTATAAAGTAGACTTTTAGAAACTGAATAGTCAGGGACTAACTTTTAAAGAGAAAAAAGACTGACTTGTACTCATTCTATAATTTTAAGGACTAAAAATGTGTAAACTAGATTTTCAGAAATTAAGTTGTCAGCTTATGTATTATTTTCAAGGACTAATCTGTATATTTAGTTAGAAAAAAGGGTTCGTACTTGTATATCTCCTGGCTGCAGAGAACCTTCATGAGATTGGCAACCAAAGGCTCAAGCTTGCAGTGTGTTGCTGCTATACCAAGCTGTCTAAGAGCAAGAGCCCCATGTCTAACTTCCACTCCATCATCCTACAAATTAAAATTAATGCCCACAAAACTTCCCTTAATTAATTATGATGCCAAAAAATATCAAAACTTCTCAAATCAGTCCAACACAATTACTAGTAGTAGTAGTAGTACCATGTCAATAGGATAAAACTTGAGTGGTTTCTTCTGAAACTTCTTCTCTCTTTCCCAAGCTTCAAACTCATTCCCAGTTATCTCCTCAAAAAGCCTCACAAATTCTCTCACTGCATCCTCCACATTCTCAAACTCGTCAAGTCGCTCCTCGGCTTTTCCATCATCGCCTACTCTCCCTTTCTTGTAGTACAAATGAAGACGATTCTCCGGGACCATTATCAGTTGAGTAACACAGAAGCTACATATAATAAACAAACAATTAATTAATTAGATCTGAACAAATTATATATGTCAAATAAACAAATTTTTTGAAATTGGTATTTGTTTGGATATTTTAACTCATTGAGTCCCCTTCCTTGGTCACAAAGAGAAAAGGCACAGTTGTACAATATCCCATCTTTTCCAAAGATCTTTCCTCCTTGTTCTTCAAGTTTGGTGTCTTTGTATACTCCTCTCTTCCCATAAAGCTTAAGCTGCAATATCACAAAACCAAATTAAATTTTGTCAAATTCATTTTCCCATATACTTTTAATTTCACCTAACCAAATATGATTTCTAGAAAACATTAATGAATGTAATAAATATATATATATAATACTTGAGAAGAGAATGATTCAATAGCCTCCTCCCCAGGATCTTGTTTATCCCATGGAATTCCTTTGCCAGCAACAGAGAGATCAGAGACAAGATCATAAGCTTCCAAAGGTTGTGCCTCTTGTTTTTCTATGCTGTCACTTAACCAACCTTCTCTCACCACAGGTATTCCTCTTTCCCTACAATAATTACAAATTAATTATAAACACCTTAATTAATCATACATTCTTTTCTTCTATTTTTAACCAAAACCCAAAAAAAAAAAAACAATTTCTTAACTCACATGGCTTCTGCAAGTTTGGATGTGCCACCACGCTCTCTCTCAGCTGGTGAAGCCACTAAACAAGTGGCTCCTGTTGAAGTAATTATTTTAATTAGTTCCGATCAATGAAACTAATTAAATTAATTATATGAATATTAAGTTGCTACCACATTAATTAATTACCAATTATAGTGTTTGTCACCTTCCCTCCATGCTTCTCAATAGTGGTCTTCCAATAATTCTTCATATATATTTATATATAGAGTCACACAACAAAAATTAAACCAGTCACTTAATTATTATAGTAAATATTTTGGTTAAAACATAATTAATTAAAATGTTACATGTGTCCTAGTGAGACGACCCATGAGAGAAATCATCATCCCAGTGAAAGGCTTCTCTGCTAACCCTAAATCCCTGTGTGGCCTTCGCTTTGGGTCTTGATATTTCTTCAGCAACTGCATCCACATACATATATATATATATGTCAGAAATTATCAATTGTATATAGATATATATAGATAAAACCTATTTTTGGTCCCTAAATTTATTCTAAGATTAAGTTTTAATACCTGGTTTTTACTAAGGATGAAAAACGTAATTCTAACATCTAGGGACTAAAACATAATATTAGAATAAATTTAAGGAATAAAAAATGAGTTTACTCACATCCGAAGCAGAGGGGTTGTTGTTGATATTGGTGATAACAGAATCTGGTAATTTAACGGCTTCTTGTTTTCTTGGAGGGTCACGTGTGGTGAAATTACAACTAGACCACTCGCTGTAGAATCCTGTGCACTTGTAACGTCGTCCATCGAACTCTAAATTCCCATTGCAAACAGGACATTTCTCTAATGCCCCATAAAACAACATGTCTTCACTGCTCATCATAAATATAATCATATAATTATAACCAATATCAATATTATACTAAAACCAAATTAATAGGGTAAATTATACTTTTGTATGGTGAAGTATACTTTATATACATTTTGGTACTATATTCTATTAGCGGTTAATACTTTGGTACCCAAAAAGTAATTTACCCAATTAATTAAGCAATGAAATTAAGTTATTCATAACCAACCAAGTTCGTGTGACTTCTAGATCAGAAAAGCCAGAGGAATCGACACCGTTGGTTTCGAGAATCTCTCGCATTTGATCGACGGCGACGAGCTCGTCGACGGTTTTGCAAAACTCGTCGTATTCGGCTGCCACATCAGCGACGGATTTGCCATTGGTGTGGCCATCTTCTTGTTTTTCATCTTCTTGCTTTGGTTTCTTGGTTGGAGAATGCTCTGCTTTTGACTCTGCTTTCTGCTTCCTCGTCATGATCACTTTTTCATCGTCCAAGGATGAGTGTGATCTCGTTTCATGATGAACCTTCAAATTAAAATCCCCCATAAAAAACAACAACTTAGAAGAAATAAATCAATGAATCATGCGTATAGTATATCATTATCATTATAATTAAGAAAAATGTACCTTCATGTTTGAGCTTAGCTTTAGCTTTTTTTGTGTAGTGAAAGATCAAGTTAGTTTTGGAGAAGGAGGTAAATGAGGTATATATGATCGAGTTATGAGTGAATGATGAATTAGTTACAAGTTGAGAGAAGTTGAGAATGAAGAAGAAGATAGCTTGAAAGCGTGAGGGTTGGATAATGAGTATTTCATTACATTACATTACATTACATTACATTACATACATAGTACAGCCCCGAACTGCCACGTCTAGCGAGAAACCAAGTTGTCTTGTCATTGCTATAACATGCCACGTGTGCGAGAGAGCAGGAAGGCAAGACACGTGGCAAGATGGGTGTATTTTGGGCTCTACTATGTTGACAGGTGGGATTCATTGCACACCGTCCATTCTTGTTCTTTTGGTTTCCATGCTTTTTCTGTCCCTCTTCGCCGTCACCTATATACATATAACATAACATAACATAATCTAGTAAAATAAAATATAGGGCAAACTGCAATTTGGGTCTCTTATTTTTAGGGTAAGTTGAAATTTGATTCTTTATATTTTTTTTCTTGAGATTTTGGTTTTATATCTTATTCAAAAGGTTTACTTTTCGGTTCCAACAGCTGAATATGATCATGTTTATCTTATTTTAAGTTCAATTGCAATGAATTTGGAGCCATAATTTAGTATTGATGTGTTTTTTCTTTATCTAATTGAGACCTTAATAAATAATGTCAAATTAAATTTTAAAAGTAAACCACTCGTTTTACAGTAAAAAAAAAGTGAAGTTGGATATATATATATATATTTCGTTTCAAGTTTGACGAGTTCGGAATTATGTATTACTCTTTGAGCACCTTTCTCTTTGGATAGAATTTTCATCAAATGAAGCTAAATCGGGCCTAAAAATGATTCTAGAACCAAAAAAAGAAAAATTATGAAAAACCACTTTCAAGTTCAATTTGACCTAATTTGCTAACAGTTTCAACTGAAAAAAAAAAGGCTCATCAAAAGTAATTCATAGTTTCAAATTCATCGCAATCGAATTTGAAATATAAAACAAATATGACCAACTTTGAGTCACTCTTTTTCATAGTTTAATTTAACTTTGTTTGTTGATGACTTTAACTAGACAAAAAATAATTGGTCAAAAATAACATATAATTTCGAATTTGTCACAATTAGACTTAAAATGAAAGAGACATATTGTCACATTTAATAATAACCGACCTCATATAGTGAAACAAAACTTTAGTTATTGTTGTTTATGGCTTAGCCCAAACTTATAAGAGATAATATTTGATATATATATATATATATATATATTATCAGAGTCAGTTTATGATATTACCCACTATAAATAAATAAATAACTTCCCCCACCTCGATCTCCATGATTAGCATACTTCAACATATCTGTGTAATATATATATCACACACATGATAATACATACCAACCCTCTCTTTGCAATGGATGAAAATTCAAGTACTTCATCACTTGAGGTAACTGTTTTATTATTAGTTACTATTTAGTTAATCACAAAACCAAACTCTTCCAAACTTTAATTAAACATCTCTAATAATCTCTTTATATATATGCATGATTAATGAACCATGCAAGTGCTCCGTAGCCAACCGCTCTCTATTTTTGCCTCATCATTTCTTGAGAATTTTTTTGTTATTCATCAGGATAGATAAGATTTAAATTTCTCTTACTAATCTAAATCTATTAATAATTAAGCTAAGTAAAAACTACTTAGCTATACATATATATATATATATATACAATCAAGAAAGAGATTATAGCTTATATCTTTGTGAACTAAGTCCTAATTACAAAATTAGCACATATTTAAAATTTAAAATATAACAAATTAAAATAATTCCTCCTCAAACATTGAGAGAGGATATATATTTTATAATATAGAGTAAACATATAGGCAAGTTATAGGGTCTCTTGTTGATTACAAATCTCTGAACATTCAGTTTACACACTTTAATACATAAAAAAGTTATAAATTTAATACACTAACCCCTTCAACTAATTTTTCAAAGATTAACTTCTAGAGACAAAAAGACTATAATATATTGATTTTGCAATTTTTATAAAGTGTACAAACTGAAATTTCAAGAGTATTTTCATAGACCAACTTGTTTGTTTAAAATTAGCTTTTTCAAACCAATATGTCTTGAGACATTATTGCTAAGAAGCCTGGTTAACAAGCATTATTAATTATGCTTTGAAGATTTTCAAAGTATAATTAATAATACTTATTCCCTATCAAGGCACTGGTTAAAAAAGTTGTACTAATTTCATGCATGTAATTAGATCCAAAGTGTGCTTAATAAGGTAATTATAAATTAAAGATGACTACTTGAGGGGTACCACTAATACATATCTTGATGATCTTGTTGGAATAATTCTTCTTCTTCTTCTTCTTCTTCCTTGGGAGGTTGATGATCATCATGAAGAGAATCATTAGGGTTTTTTGGGCTGTGACCATTTCCAAATGACCTAATATGATCTTTGAGAGATCTCTTGTGCTTGAAATCAGAACCACAAGTACAATACCACAATTTGCCACAATTCTTCTCATGAGTCCTCCAATCTCCTTTAACAGCAAAGGTTTTGCCACATAGTGATGATTTTGTGCAAATGAAGGGCTTGGAGCCATGCTTCCTCTTGTAGTGTGTTTGGAGGGTTCTAAAATCCTTCAATGGCTTAGCTTTTGGATGGTTGATGTTGTTCTTGCAACCTTGTGCACAACAATAGCATGGTAGTCTCAACATTGCTGCTGGTTGTGTTCCCCTCAGTGATTCGGGTCCTTTCCGAAACTCCGACCCGTGACCCCACATATGCATCTACATATTTGGGTCATACGTAAAATTTAAGGTCTGATTCAATTATGGTCTAATTACAAATATGTGTAATTATGTATTAAATAAACTCGCTAACATACACATTTGTCTTTAATTATAAAATATCATTTGATGAGGTTGTTTAGGGGAAGAAAAATATGGATATTGAAAGTGAATGGGAAGCCAAAGAAAAAATATTAAAATTGAATTCAAATTATATAGTAGATAAGGTATTTTTTGCAAAGAAGTTAATGATAAACTCAATGTTAGGGGAGAGCTGGAACCGGATATGTATGTTCACAAATATTGGAGCTTTAACAAAAAAAAGTGAAATATATATCTATCTATATATATATATGTGTGTATATACACAATATATTTAGAGAGAGAGGGGATTAAACTGATCCGGTGACAAGGCCCTCTAGCTCAAATTAAATTTCTTCCAATGACAGATAGCAAAAGAAAATTAAGAGATAGACAGCACCAGCAACAATCATAATTATTTCATCCTCAGAAATTTTAAAGTCCACTTGATTTTTCTTTTTCCGAAAAAAGAAAGAAAGAAAATCTATGCTAGACAGAAAAAAAGTATAAAGAATTGAGCTTGCACCTAGATGCCCAATTGAGATTGAGAGGAAAATTAGTTTGCTCCTGAGTTATTAGGAAATGTAGAGAATATGATCCCAAATGAATCAACAAACTACCTAGAGTACGTAATTAATACATATTAATATTGTCATATTGAATAAATGAATTGATGTAATTACGTACCTGCATGTTATTAAACCTATTGAAGGTCTTGCTGCAGATGGAGCAAGAAAATTGCATAGGCCCAACAAGGATCTGTGAAGGCGTTGGTATCCAAAATCTTCTAACTTCTTCACTCTTCAAATTATCATTATTATTGTTATTATTATTAGACCAATATTCTTCTTCATAATTCATCACATCTTCTTCTTCTTTGAATTCTTCAAATTCTTCTTGATCTTCTTCTTCCTTCACAATATCAAAACCCTTCTTCTTGATGATGATCTGATCATCTTCTTCCTCCAATGATCCCAAGCCACGTGTGTTATTTGGCGCCAATCCAATGTGCAAAGCCACACCTTCTTCTTCCTTGATGATACTCTTATTAGTATTATTGTCTGATGAGTGATCTGAGCCATTGATTTTTGAGGGATGATTTCCACTACTACTTAATATAGGCAGAAACTGGATGGTTTCTTGTGGAAGCTCACTTGAAGAAGAATATGAAGATGAAGATGAAGATGATGATGATGAAGAAGGTTTGAGCCATTCAATGAAAGTTGGGGCATGAAAATAAATATTATTGCTGTAATATTCCCTCAGACTCATATCTTCAAAGAGTGAGAGAGAGAGAGAGAGAGATTTATGGGTTACTGAAATTTAAAGGAGCTATGTTAGCTTTACTCTTAATCATATAAAGGGTTGATTATATATATGAAAAGTTAAAGGAGGCTATTTTTGTCTTTTTGAAGCTTTTTTTCTTTTCAATTGTTATATATTACTGTTAATAGACATCATGATCTCGTGAGAATTTTGCCTTTTCTATATATTAGCCTTTTAGTTTAATTTGTCTCTTTATTTTACAAGATAGATAAAGAGACTAATTAATGAGACGCCAATTATAGTACAGAGGAATTCTAAAACACGAGTTTGAATAAGTATAGATCATCCTTAAGTTTGGTAAAGTGAGTCAGATGGACAGAGGTAAACAAATTTTAATTACAAATAAAATATAGGTCAAAGTGTAAATTTAGTCTCATATCTTTTGCTAATTAAGTTCTCAATTTGGTTCTATATCTTTTTTTGTTGCATTTTTTGTCTCATATTTTTCGGTCAGTTCCCAATTTAGTATCATATCATTTCTTGTTGCAGATTTGAACTCATATCTTTGGGTTAATTACAGAATTGATTCTATATCTTTTAGTCAGGTGCAGAAGTGGTCTCATATCCTTACAAAATGATCAAGTGAAGGTTGATCCTTTTACAAAGATATGAGACCAATTTTAAAACTTGAGCAAAAGATATGAGACCAAAAATGATATGGGACCAAAAATGAGACATTTTGCAAAGATATGAGACCAAAAGTGCAACAAAAAAAGATACATGACCAAATTGAGAACTCAGCAAAAGATATGAGACTAAATTTGTACTTTGACCTAAAATATAAATATCAATGATTAAGAGTGTTCTTATCATTTGTTCAATCACTTGCCCAATCTTTATGCCATATGATACTATAAGAGACTTAGCTAGTATCTTGGTTCTGTGAGTTTTTAACCTTTTTTTTTTGTTGTTGCCACTTGTCAGCTAGTATCTTGTTCATTGGACTATCGAAGAAACATCATAGGATTTTTACCCGTTGTACTTTCTTGTAGGTGTACGTTCTTCTAAGCTTCACGCCAAGAATTTTAAAGATTGGTTGCAACTTCATTAAATGTATAAGATTTACTTTGGAAGATAAAACTTCTTCATAAGATATGTGGTCCGAAAAGGTCTAAAGTCTGAACTAGAGATTATTGATACAATACAATAAGAAGCGTACGTACTGTAATGGAAGTTGACCCAAAATGCACACATTTTCGCACACATTGACGTTAAGGAAATGGACTCGAATAAGATGGTTTAAGCAGAGATACATTTGGTCAATACCTAAACCAAGAAAATTATTATCCATGATATAATGAACGAAAACCCAAAAAAGTAATAAGGACCTAGACCCATGGAATGTTATAATAAATATATATATACACACACCCACACGCACTAAATGCTTACATATAAAATATGCCTCGTGTCAGTTAATTTCGTTTGAGTCAATAATTTAAGCCGAGAAGTGTACGTCTATCTATAATTGTTGGCTGATGATGGTTATAGCTGCATCTTAAATTTCAACACATATATATATATATATATACTAGGGGCTTTGCGTGCCTGTTAGGAATCAAAATGAAATTAATAGTAAACATTATGGACCCAAGTGAGGTTTTGGCCTAAAAAAAATAAACTTCGGTATTTCCCACATTATAGGGAGAGAGAGACACACAACTCACGTTCTCAACCTACTTTCTAATTTTTTTATTTAATTTATAATTATAATATGAACAATTATTTAATTAAAGTTTAGCCTAAAGTTAAAAAAGAAGGACGACCAGAAAGGGGTGGAACCATATAATATAAGATATAGCTTAAAGGTGTTTGTATATATATAAAAGTATTATTAATATAATGTTCAAAGCCTTCCTAATTTGGTGTATTATATAATAAGAATTCAGTTTTCCCAAAAACATTTATATTATTATTTGTTTTTGTAGAAAGAGGTATAATTCACTATTTTGAGGGGAAATTCTAAGATGCAAAGTAAGATATTTATACAATTATAAGGTGGTATAATTTTTTTAACCAATTATAATTGTGTATGGAGGCCACATCACTAATTACATATAATTTAGATGAAGATTAATTTTTTAAGTAAACTTAATCTTCATCTAAATTATTATAGAAATAAAAAAAATTATATTTATAATTTTTTTAAAAAAAAATCAACAAATCAAAGCGTAGATCGAGAAGCTTCATGTAAATTTGGATCTCAAGTTTTTTCGAGATCACATCCGGAAAGTTGAAAGCCATGCACACTAATAATTCCGGATTCAACAAATGAAAATTCTTTCAAGTCAATGATATTAAATAGCGTGTATCTGAGGTACTACGGCTACTTAAAAAAAAAATGGTGTTGTATTCATACTGGGTTAGTACTTAGTATTCTTATTAGGTACTTTTAAAACGGATTAAATAGCCATTTTAGTCCTTTATGTTTCAAAATATTTCATTTTAGTCCCAAATTATTGAATTTGATCATATTTCTCGTCTCTCATTTCAAGTTTAAAGGACTTGTTAAAAGTAACTCGCAGCAGTGAATTCATATCGCTTTTCAACTGGAAATGAGAGAGATATAATCAATTTTGCTTGTTTGACTGTTAAACGAGAAGTCTACTTTTGGGACCGATTTGACGTTGTTTGCTAACAGTTCCAACTGGATAGAGAAAGTACTCTTTGAGAGCAAAACGTAGTTGTGAACTCATCAAATTGGAACTTGAAATAAGAAAAATATATGTGATGACCATATTCAATAGTTTGAGATCAAAATGAAACATTTTGCCAACATTCAGGACCAATTTGAACATTTTACAACATAAATGACCAAGATAAACATTAGGACATGTATTTAGGACAAAATGACCCTTCAACCTTTAAAATATTATAAAATATGAATTTTATATTTTTTTCTTAAAATATTATAATGTTCCTATCTAAATTTGTTTTTGTTATATTATAACTTCATTTTTTTTAGATTAGTAAATAAAACATTCATACTCTTACAAAAAAATATCATATAAATTTATATTTTATAGCTTCATAATTTGGATTTTTGTCCTATATCTTTTGATCAGTTCTCAATTTGGTCATGTATTTTTTTTGTTGCACTTTTGATCCCATATTTTTGCAAAAGGTCCCAATTTGGTCCCATATCATTTTTGGTCCTATATCTTTCGGTCAAGTTGCAGAATTGGTCTCATATCTTTGCAGAAAGATCAACCATTAGTTGATCTTTTGGCAAAGATGTGAGACCACTTTTTCACCTGACCCGACCCAAATATATATATACTAAGAGTTTTGCGTGTCCTAACGAGCACGCAAATATATATGTAAAATAAATGAAAGACTAAATCGTTAACTTAGTAAAAAAAGATAGACCAAATAATAAATTTTCTCTTATTTTAATTAAATATAATGTTTTTATCTTAGTATAAGTGGGAGAACGAACAGAAGGCTCATCCCACATATAATATAGTATAGATAAGACCAATTCTGCAATTAACTAAAAAATATGAGACCAAATCTACAACAAAAAAAATATAAAACTAAATTAGAATCTGACTTAAAAGATATAAGATTAAAAGAGTAACAAAAAAAATATATAAGATCAAATTGAAACTTTGGCCTATAATTTATATATTAAATAAATATTGGCGTACTCTTATTTTATAAATTTAAAAATTAATTAGTTGTATCCCATAAGTGTGCATGCATCTTCATCAGATTTTATAAAATTCTATACATGGTCGAGAATATGAGATTTGACAATATTTAATTAACTAAGCCACGTCCTACTGCGATTAATTTGGTCAAGCAAATTATATATATCCATGCAGTCACGGGAGCAAATATATATGGTAAGAGAGAAAAAATTAAATAAGATGTATAATAATCTTACATGCATATTGCACATTTAATTTTATTCTTTATTAATAGATAATATGATCTATCTACGTATCTATTATATTAAAATTAAGTTAACAAATCTCTCGGTGTCTCTGATGTTTAAGGTTAATTTTAGTTATACTACCAACTTTTTATTTTGTGTCAATTATACTCATAACGTTTCACATTGTTATCAATTATACTCTAACCTCTAACTCTGTTAATTAGATTGACAGAAAAAGCTGATGCGTCAGCTGATTGGGCTAATGGTTGTCGTCATTGAACTCAAGAGGTCAAAAAACATTAGATTAGGAGTTTTCGTAGTCGTCGGAGTCGTCGTATATCTTGCCGAAAAGTTCGCCGGAGAAGACGAACCTCGCTGGAAAGGTTTTTTGACCTCCTGAGTTCAATAACGGCCTCTATTAGCCCAGTCAGCTGACACATCAGCTTTTTCCATCAATCTAATTAACGAAGTTAGAGATTATGGTATATAATTGACAACAATGTGAAACGTTAGAGGCATAATAACTGACACAAAACAAACGTTTGGGGCATAAGTGCATAACTGAAAGTGACTTTAAACATTAGGGGCACCAATAGATATCTTTTGCTTAAAATTAAAGAAATGATTTAGGGACCGCTTGAATTCTTGAGAAGTGAGAACTCGGACTTCTCCATCATAGATTGTTTGTCTATATTATTTTCAAAATTTTAGTTTTATTTGAAAAATTAACAGCAAGTTTATTTTTAATTAAGAGTAAATTATATTTTGATACCTTGTGGTTAGGTCATATTTTATTTTAGTACCATGGGGTTTAAGAAGTTACATTCTAGTACCATGTGGTATTTTCTGTTAACACTTTGGTACCTTGAGTTTTAATTCCGTTAGGTAATTAACGAAATTTGACATTTACGGGACTATTTTGTAATTTTAACTAATTTTATGGGATAAAAGATAATTTTAATGCAGAAAAAGGCTGAAATTACTGAAACACTAAAAAATATTTAATTCTCTTTAAAACAGTCTGAAAAACACAAAATCTTACAAATACAATTTCTTGAAATAATTTATTTGGTTGAATTCGTTGCGATAAGTAAATTCTAGTTATACAATTAATACTTAAATTAAAATTGGCGTTTACTTAATTGTTGGGCCGAAAATATTGAATTCCCAGTATTATAAATACGTACATACGTAGAACTATGTGATTTCAATGATTAACAATCTTACTTAAAATGCTAATTTCAACGGAAGCATCCCATAATTGGATCTTAATAACATTTGTTTCAAACAAAAATCTGATGAATTCTTCTTATTTACGACAGACTCTTAATTATAACACAATATTATATTGATTATATATTAATATATATTAAATATATTTAAATGTTAGAGTTAATTTTGTATTAATATGTTAATTTGATTATATATTAATATGTTAATTTTATACTTAGAGGTAGAGTCGTCAAAATAGGCTCAACCCATTAATCCGCATAAAAACATACAAGTTGGGCTAGCAAAATTATGTTATTTTCAAAAAAAACGGGCCGGGCTAACTCAGTTTTTGTGCAGGATAAGAAGGGTCGGGCAGGGTTGGGCACGGACTAGTCCATTTTATTACAAAATATTTATTTAATATTTTTTAATTAATAAGATAATAATAAATATTATTATAAAAATAATTTATTAATTAAACAACACTGTATAAATATGTTGGATGATTAAGAATTGAAAAATTAAATAAAATATATAGTAATATAATAAAAAAAAATAATATTTACTTATCATTTCACTCATTCTTATATTACATTATGTAGTATAATTTTAAATATTATATACTTGTATTTTTTTCATATTAGATATCGAATTACATTTAATATATTTTTATTAAAAAATAAAAAAATTATAAAAAACCCATCGGGCTAGTCCTTAGCCCATAAAGGGTCAGGCTAGACTAAGAAAATCTTATCCCGTTTTAAAAATGGGCCAGCCCAGACCTTAGAATAATGGCCAACCCATTTTGATAGCTCTACTTAGAGGTTAGAGTTGTTAAAGTAACTTAGATAAATCGATTTAACATACCACGAATCATAAGTTAAGCAAAGTTTAAGTGAGCTGAATTTTCTTGTAAATAGGGATTTTGCCAACTCTAGCCACACTCTTAAGTCTTAACCCATCTTTTTCTTTTCTCTATTTTTATTTTTCAGTATATTGGACATCATGTTTTAATTATTCTAAATTTCTCAATTTTTATGAGTGAAAAAAAACTACATTACATACATATAACAAACTAAAGATGTGAATATAATAAATCAGATAATTCAATGAAGTGGAAAAGTGTTCTCAATTTAGAGTCTGATCAATTTAATAGATTGAATAAATTAAATAATCAATGTTGCAATATAATAATTTATATAGAGGAACTAAGATTAATAATAAAATAATTTTTTAAAGATTAAATAGAGAAAAATATTTAGTGACTAAATTGAGAAAAAAAACCTTTTGAGGAACTAAATTAAAAAAATACATTTATATATATATGAGAAGTCAAAAAATTGTTAATATTTTTATTGAACCAGGCAGTTTTTTAACGGTTCATTAATCCAAGTGTCTAACAAAGTTCTGGCAATTCACTAGTTAGGTTGAACGAGTTTATTTAAGAATTAGATCCATTTTAAAGGCTCTATTTGTATTAAGTGGTATACAAAGAAATTAAAGTTGGTAATTGATTCCTAATATCATGTTTTTCAATAAATATTTATATATGAGATGTCTAAAAATTGTTAATATTTAAATTGAATCGGATAATTCTTTAGTAGTTTATCAATCTAACTAAGTTCTAGCGATTCTATCCAATTATTTTTTGTCCAATTTGATATAATTATCAAAATGATTTTCAAAGTCGAATCAACTTGTTTTTTAGTCTACCTAACAATTGGATCAATCGAACCGTCTGATCCAATTCTGATAACATTGATTTAAACATATTAAACAACAATTTTAAACTCACTAAACTACCCCTACTATATATACAAAACAACACAATAAACAACTTCATTCATTAATATTCATATTTTTCTTTTTATCTCAAATTTTATATCTATATTTGAAGAAAAATAATAGATTGGTAATTTGATCCAACTCGTAAATTTACTCACCACAGAATGGTAAGTCACGGGAATTGAATTTTTTTAATGGGTTAAGACTTTGACAATCCCGCAACTCATTAGTTAGGTTAAACGAGTTAATCTGAGAATTGAATCTACTTTAAAGGCTCTATTTGTACCATTTAATAATTATGATATTAAAATTAGGGTAAATTACACTTTGGTACCCTGTGGTTTGACCCTGTTTCACTTTGGTACTCTGTGGTTTGAAACTTGACACTTTGGTACCCTGTGGTATTCTCCATTAACACTTTAGTACCCTTTAGACCTATTTTGTAATTTTAACCATAATAAATTTTACAAAAATTACATATTGACCCCAAAAAAATTTTAAATTTTTCATTTTAGTCCCTATATAATATGTATCCAGGGACCTATTTGTAATTTTTTGAAAATTTTTTGGGGTCATTATTTAATTTTTGCAAAATTTGTTGTGGTTAAAATTACAAAATAGCTCCAAAGGGTACCAAAGTGTTAATGGAGAATACCACAGGGTACCAAAGTGTCAAGTTTCAAACCACAGGGTACCAAAGTGAAATAGGGTCAAACCACAGGGTACCAAAGTGTAATTTACCCTTAAAATTAAACAAGTTATAGTAAAACATTGTATGATCACCTTTTGATATCTTTTGAAGTGTGTTGTTACGTTGCGAAAGTGGAAAACCTACTTTTTGGTTGGATTCAAAAAAGCCATCCGTAATTGAAGGAGTCTTTGATGGAAGGTTAAAGAAGAGACAAATGAATTAACAAGCGTGTTGCCTCGACTAATACAGAAAGGAAAAAAAAGTTTCAAAGATGAAGAGAAAAGGTCTTAGATATAATAATGATATAACTAAAAATCAACATAGGGGTTCTAGCTTCTTCAATTCTCGTCATGATTAAGTCATTCCATCTCTAATTTTACATGTATATAAGATATATATGTTATATAATCCATAATTTATGAACTCCACCAAGTATTAGTCCCTGTGTTAAGTGGTATATAAAGAAACTGAAGTTGGTATTGATTCCTATTTGATGTTTTATCCCTCGCTAAATTTTTAGCTTTTGGTCCTTGAATTGTAGGATAATACGAATCAGTTTAGGGACCAAAAAGTTGACGGTGGTGTAAAATTCAGTGACTAATTCGTATTTTTTTATAATTTAGGGGCTAAAAGGTTGACGATGGTGTAAAATTCAAAGACTGATTTGTATTTTTCTATAATTTAGGAAACAAAAGGTTGACAGTGGTGTAAAATTTAGAGGCTGATTCGTATTTTTCTATAATGCAAGGGTTAAATTGTTGACTCAGTAACAATTCAAGGATCAAAAAGTTAATTTTCTCATTTTTGTAAAAGGCGAAAAGTTAAAATATTGGAAGGTAGTGGAAGTCGACATCAGAGCCTCAGCCTTAATATGTAGGTGGTTGGTGGGATGTTACTCCAAGTTATATTCCACATTAATTGTCTAAAGTCTAATAATATTACAGGGTCGTTTCAGTTTTTAATTAAGAAGTGGAATTTAATTTAATTTAATTAAGAAGTGTAATTTAATTTAATTCAATTCTAACCCTCCTCAAGTCAAAATTATTATAGCTTTGTGTTTGATTGGCCTACACACTTGTTTTTTATTTTTATATCAAATTGTGTATTTTTATGATAGGTTAAAGTGCACTTTTGGTCCCATAAATTTTTTTGTTGAAATTTTGGTTTCATAACTTTGGCAAAGGTCTCAATTTGGTCCCATAATTTTTTTTATTATAATTTTGGTCCCATAACTTTTGAAAACATCTCACCTTTGGTCCCAAGTTGATTTTCATCCATTATCTACCGTTAAATCCACTTCACTCATATTTTCCATGTCATCATTTAACTTAGTATGTTAAATCATCTTTAACGACAGAAAATGGAAAGAAATCAGTTTGGGACTAACGGTGAGACATTTTTAGAAGTTATGAGACCAAAATTGCAACAAAAAAAGTTATGACACCAAATTGAGACCTTTGCCAAAGTTATGGGACCAAAAGTGCACTTTAGCCTTGATAATATTATTGAAAACATACTTTCTAATCTTTAAATTCATCTCAAAATTATAATTTAGTAGCTAGATATTGAAAATACACTTTTGAGTTCTAATTGTTTTTTTTTTAATCCCCATAGGTGATATTTTAAACACTAAATAATTGACATTTGTTAAAAAAAAATCAAGGAATAAAAAATATATTTTTAATATTTAAAGACTAAGTCATAATTTTAGAGTAAATTTAAGAAGTAAAAAAACAAGTTTATCTATAATATTATTATATATAGTGGATGTGGGCATGTGGCAGAAGACCAACCAACTAACACAGAATGAATTATTTTTTCAAGGGGGAAGACCCTAAATTAAAGCATTAGAATTTAACAATGTTGAAAGTTGAAAATTGAAAAATTAAAATTGAAAATTGAAAAGTGATATTAGGATTAATTGTGGACTCCACATTTGGTCTTTTCCAGACAAATTAAGCCTCCAAAGAATTATATGATTACTTTCAAATCTTTCATCATTACTATGAACCTGTCAAGTAACTAGCAACTTGGAAAAACTTGACTTTACTTCACTTTGTGTGAAAATGAAACTTCATTCAATTGAGTCCTCCAAATAAAACCAATCCCTTATTTTGGGGGGAAGAAAAATCCCTTATGTCTTTTAATTATGAGGGTAGAATGGACAGTTCACAGGCTCTTTGATTTCCTTTGAGTGATGATGAAATGCTGACCTCTTTAGTCTTGTCATCAATTTTTGTTTCTATCTACAAAACTCATAAACACAATTTAGCAGGAAAAAACAAAAAAGACACAATTTAATTATCTATCAAGGTTTTGTTTAAAAAGTTATATTCATAAATAAATTCTTTGGGATTTAAGCCAAATTAATCATAAGGAAGGGAGTGTTAGTGTTTTGACTTGTGTTTTTTCAATTGGTATGTGACCAAACCAAATCCTTTTCGTTTCTGATCAGCTAGACTTTCATGGAAGCTTATGAAAAGTCTTTAATTCTTTATATTGGTAGAGAAAATGCTTTTTCTAAATTGTTGGAAGAAAATCTAAAGTTTGAAATTAAAGTGATTTCCCTGTTTTTGCCCTTTTTTTTTTGGCCTAACCTGTTTTTGCCCATTTACATTACTCAAAGCATCGAAAAAATATTTTATAGAATAAAATAAAGGTAGGACCAATAGTTTAGAAATTGAACCAGATTATTCGATTAAGATTAAAAACAATTGGTAAATTGGTCTTGAACATTGAAATCGATCTAATCCAACCAAATGATAATAACTTGATTGAATAATATTTGTTTGATAATTCAACTGACTCGATAATGATCCGTTGTTTGGCCAAAAAAAAAAAAAGATAATGATCCGTTGGAGACATAAATTATAAAAGATGTTAAAAAATTGTACTTAGAAGATAGAATTGAATTCTTTGTAATTGATTTCCATGCATTTCTTTGTATTTAGACAGATTTAAGAGATAAATTTCTCATATAATATTTTTAAGTTAAATGAAACTCTACGTTTTATTTATTTTTTTTTTATGTTCAAATTTGTCTAAATATAAAAAACTTTAGGAAGAAACAATTACAAAGAATCCGATTTCCTTAGGAGATGTTCAGAACATTTTTTTCATTAGGATTGAACAAGTCAATAAATTGAAAATTATTTAAGTTATAGACTGATTAGTTTAATATATTAAAATGCAATCAAACTAGACGATATTAAAAATAATAATTATCAATTAGTTCAAATATAAATAATATATGAAATATAAATAAAAGTCCGTAATAATAAGAACTAGTTATAAATAATTGACAATTCAATACATATAAATTATAAAATTCATATTCAATTGTTTGTTTAAATAATAAGAACTAGTTATTTTGGCCAAAAAAAAAAAGAACTAGTTATAAAATTCATATTCAACTGTTTGTTTGAATAATTGACATGAAAAGCAAACTCTAGCCGTTTTTTCTCTCCCCTCTCTCTTCCTAGCGTTTTTCTTTGCAGAGTAGTAGTCGGGTACCACCCTTTCAACGGTGGTAGCCCCCCTTTTATTTTCCTGTACAACGATAGTAGCCCTCCATCTGGGCAATGTTGAAAATCCCTCCCCATGAGAGTCCCTCTCTCTCTTTATGAGGGTGTTTCTTTATTTCTAGGATTGTATGGCGACGACGTTCTAGATTAAGGCTCCCACGGTGCGATCTGGTCTGGCTTTCTCTGCGGCGGCGACTCTAGATTAGGCTTTCCACAGCAGAGGCTTGGCTCTGGTTTTTGGGTGCTCAGTGGCGTTTTTTTTTTGGGTTAGGTACTCCCACGGCGTCGTGTCTTGTTCTGCTTCCACGAAGACGTTTTATTAAATATTTATTTTTACTTTGAGTCTAATTATATCTTTTTTTAGAGCAGCCACTAGAGTTGCCTACTTTTTTGATTGGAAGTGTTTATCTTTTTTAGATGACATTATTTATGTTTCCAGTTCTTTAGATGGTTGTAGCTATAGTTGGATCCCTAGATCCGCTATCTTGACAACTGATTGTCTTGCCAATTTGTCTGACATGAGGATGAGTCCTCTTGGATGGGTTGATATCCTGTCTAGTGATGCTTATGTTAGGGAGGAGTTGACTCTTTTTACTTTGTTTTCGTTTGTAGTGTGTTTGGTTTTACTTTACTTTTGAATGAATTATGTTTCAGACCCAAAAAAATTGTTTGTTTAAATTGTTCAATGAGGTTTTTTTTTTTTCTTTAGGAGGAGGGGGTTAGATTTTA
The DNA here is from genome assembly GCA_003254925.1 of Chamaecrista fasciculata. Classification (NCBI taxonomy): domain Eukaryota; kingdom Viridiplantae; phylum Streptophyta; class Magnoliopsida; order Fabales; family Fabaceae; genus Chamaecrista; species Chamaecrista fasciculata. The sequence goes on along the minus strand of QANZ01040499.1, from coordinate 99,947 downwards.
CTATAAAAAATGGGTTGGATATCCAAAAACTCAAATGAAAAAGAAAAAACCTTTTTTCTTTCTTCTGAGTAAAGCAATTTTGTGATTTTTGAATAATTCAGGAATCTAGAATGATTTTAGTTGGTTCATTCCAATAATTATTTATTTTTGGTAAGCTCATTCCAATTATTTTCAGTATAAGATTGGTCAATTTTTAAAATAGTTCTAATTTTTTTTTTTTGGTCATAATCAAATATCATTGATGAGAAAATGGCACAAGGCCATACAACAACTGAGAGACATAGTAAGGCAGAGATCTAACAATTTAAAAACAGCCTTACTCTCCACAGATCAGATACAAATAGTATAGGAGAAGAAAGAAAATCCTAAGCAACACACCCAAGACAGAAAAAAGAAGATCCAGATCTCCTATACAGTCAGATCTACAAAATATCTTAAAAGATAAGGAAAACTTGGAAGATAAATCAAGAGGCAACACACCCCTCATCCCTCTCAGAGAGATAGATCTTCTTAACCCGTTTTCTTCTCTGTTTGAGCTCCACTTGCAGATCTGAAAAACATACAAAAGACAAGAAGAAAACCCTTTCCTAATGAAAGGGGGAAAACCTTCCCTAATGGAAGACAAAACTATCCCTAATGGAGGAGGAAAGCCGCCCTAAAGGAGGAGAAAGACAAAAAAACCAAACCTGAAAGACGGGGGTTACCGCCGCTAAGCAGCGGCAACCCCGGGCGCTGCAGATCTGGAGGGCGGCGAGACGGAAGCTAGAGCGAACCGGAGGGCCACCGCCGCTGGGCAGCGGCGGCCCAAGCTTCAGATCTGGTTTCGGCGAGGCTTCGGCGAGAGAGAGAGAGGAAAGAAAGAGGCTTCAAAACATGGTACACATAAATAGTTCTAATTAGACCATCTAATTCAGTTCAATCCAAACAAAAAGTTAAATGTACAAATCTGGGCCGTTTTTGGCCCCTTGCATTACTCCAAAAAAGAAATGTTCAAAAATCCAATTTGAAGTGGGATGCCTTAAAAAGATGCAACCAACTAATTGGGAATGAATTCCATTTGATTCCATTTGTAAATATAATGCCCTGAAAGTGAATTTTCAGGTTGGTTTCGAGACTAAAAACGAAAAGACCAAACTCTTATTTTGGCCTTTAAGGTTGTTCAAAGTTCTGTTTTGGTTCTTCAATTTTTTTTCATTTCATTTTAGTCCTTCAAGTTTTCAGAAAATTTCACCATTAGTCTCTGACTCTTTTCCATTCAATTTCTTTTTTTTTAAAAAAAAAATAATTAATTTTCATCCCTCCAAATTTTTTTTCTCTTTTGCATTAAAGTTCTTTCCTTTTGTAATAGGGCAAAAGATTTGGGGGATTATACAATTAGGTCCTATTTTATTTTTTTGTATTGTATTTTGATCCCTATTACAAAATGAAAGAACCTTAATGTAAAAGAGAAAAATTTTGGAAAGATGTAAATCAACTTTTTTTAACGGATAAATGGATGAAAAATAGTTAGGGACTAACGTTGAAACTTTTTAGAAACTTGAGAGACTAAAACGGAAAGAAAAGAACTTGAGGAACCAAAACGAAACTTTGCGCAAACTTGAAAGACTAAGATAAGACTTTGGCCAAATGAAAAATCATGTAAATTAACTTTTGAGACATGATTTGACTTTGTTTACTAATAGTACTAATTGAATAGCAAACAACTTCTTCAAGAATAACACATAATTTTAAAGTTATTATATTTAAACTTAAAATAAGAAAATATAATCAGTTTTAATTGAAAAAAGAGATATAAATAGTTAGAAAAAATATTTAAATCTTTTTGAAACTTTCTCTATTACTATATTTTTTTTTCTCTTCAAACTACAAGACATTTATACAAGAAGATCCAAGTTATAATAGTATTTTAGTACAAGTTTTTAAGCTTAATAATATGTAGGGGTCTAGGAGAAGACACCTTGGGGCGCCAAATGGCGAGTGCTTAGCTTACACCATTGTTGACTCCCTCAGATCCCTTCTGGGTTCTTTGTGAGAATATTCCGTACAATTTATTCTCACAAATAAATAATTGGTTTGCTTTTTTTTTTTTCTGGTAAAAATAAATAATTGGTTTGTACTTGATACAATATGGACAATAATATACTACCTAGCAAAAACAAGGACAATAATCATTAATCCATTCGTTTTACCCCTTCTTTTTAGGTAAAAAATGTTTTATATTGATGTTAATTCATGTCATTTCCGTTCGATTAGAGAGAAATCGGAAAAGTTTGAGAATTTGGAAAAAGAAAAAATAAAGGTATCAAATTCAAATCTCGATTTATATAAAAAGGTATTAAAAATAATTTTTTCTTATATTGTTTTAAGGGTAAATTGCAATTTGGTACCCTGTGGTTAGGGGCAGTTCCCCTTTGGTACCCTGAAAGAAAAATTTTTGCATTGTGGTACCCCGTGGTTTGCTCCGTTAGCGATTTGGTACCCTGAGGTTTTTTTCTGTTAGGATTTAACGGCAAATGTTAGTTAAAATGTCAAAAATCTCCCAAAAAGTCTTCTCTTATGCGTTTAAGTCCTTTCCCTTTACTAAAAGGGATCAAAACATAAAGAATTAATTATAAAAGGGTCTTTAGAATTCTAATATTATAGATTTTTCTCCTTTTCATAAGATTTCTTTTGAATAGGTCCTGATTTAATTACACTTTAATCCCAAAAGTTTATGATCTTTATCAAAATAGTCCTTAGAACCACAAAAGACAAATGAGCATCTATGATCTATCAAAAAATCCCTATATTCAACTACAATTTTCATTCAAGTACACTACAAACAAATCAAAATCCCCAAATTTTTCCAAAATAAGCCCCACAAATCAAAAACCCTCTCAAAAAGTTCTACATTTAAGCCCCAAATTATTTTTTTTTTAATTAAGGTCCTTTCTTTCTGTAATTGGACCAAAATGTAAGAAAAAATAACTAAATAAAGACTTGAAACAATTTTGGCCCTAAAAAAAACCCCAAATCGACTCTTTTCCTTCTTCTTCAATCACAACCCTTCTTCTTCTTCTTTACCCACTGCCGCCGGCCACATCCGTCAAGGCCATCCATCTTCAACTTCTCAGTCTCGCCTCTAAACCTACCGTCGTAAGCAGCCACCATGCTCAGGGCGTTGCTGGTGAGGCCGATGAGGTTGTTGGCGAGGAAGGCCATGGCGTCGCCGACCATGCGAGTGTCGTTGGCGTACTTGAGCGCCGACCAGCAGTCGTAGAGAGAGTAGTGACGGACTTTCATGGCCGCCGAGAAGCTCGACGGCGTGAACAAAACGAGCGTGGAGAGTGGTGGTCCATCGCATTCTGGGGGCTCTCATGCTTCGCTTATTTGGAAGCTTGGGGAAGAATCTCGATCTCATCAGATTTGCTGTTGCTGCCACGCTGGACGAGGAGGAATCCCTCGCGCCGGAATCCCTCGCGCCACCCGCATCATCACCGTCCGTCTTCGGCGTTCCGAGCACGCAACCCATCCGTCAGGTTCGGGAGGAAGCAGAGAACCGAACACACATGGGAATCGGAAAATGAGGGATCTTCTTGCAGAGAGCCCAAAACCCTTCGATGCCAACAGCGGCGGAATATTCCGATGAGGATGCGTCGGAGAAATCGCCGGCGAACGATGACGGATTTCCGATGAAGGAAAGATTGATTCTAGTTTCTACAGAGAAGAAGAAGAAAGTGATGATGTTAATTGGGGATTTCCTCAAGTTAGGATTGTTTTTGTTTAAATTCAATTATACTCTTAATTTATTTTTTGTTCTTACGTTTTGATCCTATTATATAAGAAAAATGACCTTAATGTAAAAAAATTAAAACTTTTGAGGGACCAATTATGCCAAATTTTGGAAAATTGAGGAAGAAATTGAATTCCTTAGTTTTGAATTTTGATTCCTTAGGGTATGAAGAAATTGGTTGTTGATGATGTTGATTTTGTTGTTGAGAGGGTTTTTGATTTGTGGGGCTTGATTTTGGAAAAATTTGGGGGTTTTGATTTGTTTGTAGTGTACTTGAATGAAAATTGTAGTTGAATATAGGGATTTTTTGATAAATCATAGATGCTCATTTGTCTTTTGAGGTTCTAAGGACTATTTTGATAAAGATCATAAACTTTTGGGATTAAAGTGTAATTAAATCAGGACCTATTCAAAAGAAATCTTATGAAAAGGAGAAAATTCTATAATATTAGAATTCTAAAGACCCTTTTATAATAAATTCTTTATGTTTTGATCCCTTTTAGTAAAGGGAAAGGACTTAAACGCACAAGAGAAGACTTGTTGGGAGATTTTTGACATTTTAACGTACATTTGCCGTTAAATCCTAACAGAAAAAAACCTCAGGGGACCAAATTGCTAACGGAGCAAACCACGGGGTACCACAATGCAAAAATTTTTCTTTCAGGGTACCAAAGGGGAACCGCCCCTAACCACAGGGTACCAAATTGCAATTTACCCTTGTTTTAATCAATTAACTTTACCTTAAATAATCTGATCTTAAGAGAATATTAAATTCTCACACTCTTAGCTCTTAGGTGAGAATAAAATTACCAAAAATTATGAGATAACTATATTTTTGAAAATGTAACATTTTTATATTATTTGTTTAATTTACATATTGAGTTTGGTAATACACCTCCAGAGAAAGTCTCATTACAAAGCTCATTAAAAAACTCAACAACTGCCCACCAAGCACAAAAAAAGCGCGAAGAAGAGTTTCTCTCTGAGATGACGCCTTCTCTCATTAAGACGCCAGTAAAGGTAACAGCCTGCCAAAAACAAAGAAGAAAAAGATCAAGAGACATCAATACTTATAAAACCCATATTCAATACAGAAACAACAACGCCACAGGGATCTCGGTTACCAGGCGAAAATCCCTCCCTGATAAGATGTCATCGCTCCATGAAAAGACTCCCTTTGTCCTCATATAAAACAAGTCACCTATAACGTGCAAAGATATGCTCTCAGATCAATTATCACTCACTTATCATTCATATACAGAATATTTAACTTGAGCATCGGAGGTGAATTGCAAGATCACCTATGTTATTCATTGTCTTGCAGATAATCGTTCCAGAGAATTACCTCATTTGAACCAGATACTCACGAACTTGTTTCATCATATACTAAACACAAATATATCATTCAAAATTCCATATATCTAATTCTTTTTAAACCATATATCAAACACTCATCTAAATTATTATCTATAAAAAAATTCCATTGAATTAATTACCCCACACACTCTCCCATTAATATTAATCATAAGTTTTAAAAAAACTTCTTTCTATTTTGGGGTGTCAATGTGAAAGTGGAGGCAAACAACTCGTCCTACACCTTTTTAGTTTCTGACCACACTCTCATATTCCTTTCAATATCCACCGTTCACGTCAAGATCCATTCATGCATTCAATTCCGCCTTTTAATACAGCAAATGAGAATTATTATGATTATAATAAAGTAACCACCATATATAGATCAAAACTAAAATATATTAATCTAACAATTTTTTTATTGGTCAATTTGGAATTAATAATACAATGTATTTGGGATTTTGTTAAAAAATAAAGGACAAATGATGGATAGTTGTTTTGAATGTTTGTTACTTTTTTTTTTTTTGAAATTTCCTTATAGGTATATACAAAGAAAGAAAAAACGAGTACAATTTCCTTATTGAGGATCACACAATTCCTCGCCTAGGCCCCTTGACGCAATGCCTAGTGGCTAGTGTCGACATTGCAGGTCCAATTCGTCCTTCCCCTCTCTACCTCTGGGTCATGAGCCCTAGCCATGTGCCCTAAAGTAGAATTTTCAATTTTCTTCATTACTGTTATTTTTAATAGGGTAAATTACACTTTGGTACCCTGTAGTTTGACACTATTTCACTTTGGTACCCCATTGTTTGAAACCTGACACTTTGGTACCTTGTGGTATTCTCCATTAACACTTTGGTACCTTTTGGGGATATTTTGTAATTTTAACCATAATAAATTTTGCAAAAATTACATATTGACCCCAAATTTTTTTTCAAGTTTTCATTTTAGTCCCCAGATAATATGTATTCGGAGACCTATTTGTAATTTTTTGAAAATTTTTTGGGGTCAATATGTAATTTTTGCAAAATTTGTTATGGTTAAAATTACAAAATAGCTCCAAAGGGTACCAAAGTGTTAATAGAGAATACCGCAGGGTACCAAAGTGAAATAGGGTCAAACTATAGGATACTTAAAGTGTAATTTACCTTTTTTAATATGATAAATGATCATTATATTTTAAAAATATCGGAGCCTCTGAATATATTTATTGGGTAGAGCCTATATAATTCTTATTGATTTTTCATTTTTGTATCCCTTCATCCCCAGTCAAAGGTGTAGTTTTTTTAACCATTCTCTTCAGCTGAGATAATTAAGTCAAAAATACTAATTTTATTCCTAAATTTTACATCGACTGTCAATTTTGTCCTCAATCTTTTTTTGCTATCAATTTCGTCCCCAATGTTTTACATTTTAGTCAATTTTATCCCTTGATTAACTTCTTTCAATAAATTAACGACAAACTGCATCTTATTTTCCAATCTAAGTTAGTATTTGAGTTTCTTTTTCTATCAATTTTATATTATATATCATTAGTCACGTAGAGTCGATAATATTTGGCTAAAGTAAGAGTAAAAGATAAAATTGACTAAAATGTGAAACATTGAAGACGAAATTAACAGCAAAAGAAGATTTGAGACAAAATTGACAGTTGATATTTGATGTAAAATTTAGGCACGAAATTAGTACTTCTGCCGATAATTAACTATAATATACATAGTAAAGTAAAAATTATAAGAATTGTTTACATTCTTAAAGAATTTATTATGTTTTATATTTTATTATTATATGATTTTATGATTTATGAGAAAAATTTTAGAAACATACAATATAAATGTACATGCATTTTAAAAAAATTCATCATTTATATAAAAAATACAATAATCTAATATAAATTAAACTACTAAAGGAGTTTGGTACAAGGATTGAAAAACTATTCTTGAGGACTAGAGTAGGAAATTCCAGTTTAATGCACATATTGAAAAGATAGTCCCAAAATATTACATTCTTGGGAGTAGCTTAATCTCATGAAATGGCCACGGGTCTAATTTTATGGGATGAAATTATTTCAGTTTAATTAAAATGACTACCTTTATCAAATCTAATTAAGTTTTATTGGCTTTTTTAATTGATTATTTATTTACTTTAGATCCAAAGTTGAAAAAAGATCTTGTGTGTTATATTCTTAGTTAATCATATTTTTTTTTGATACAAAGACGAGGCCTAAAAGTCAAAAGCAAAAACCAAACAAAAACCTAAAAGTCCCTAGGCAAAAGGGCCCCAAACTATCCTCACGGATTAACCTCAAACAATCAGTTAGTCATCTATTTAATTGAGTTTTTTTTTCTTTTTATTTTGAGAATTATGTTAGTTATGTTTTGAGTGGTGACTTTTTTATACTATTTTGTCATTTTGAAAATTATGGACCGTATGTTTTGAAATAGTATTTTTTTTATGATTTAAAAACAAAGCATAAATTTTAAAAATATTTTCATGAATGGTTTTGAAAAATTTCTACATTTGATAAGCTGTTATTTAAAAATAAAAAGTCAATGGTATATTTAAAAAAATATTAAACATTCACTTAATTACTAAAGTTGAACTAAATAAAATATTGTAACATTATTGAGAACATTGCAAAATGATTTTAAGAATTATTCTAATTCACATTCCAAAAAATATAATCTTGGAATAAAAAATTAATTTATATACTAAATGTCCCTTAGAGGTAAAATTTTATTAGAGATGATAAGTAACTTTTTTATTATTTTTTTAAATATAGTAGGAAACTTATTACTTTATAAAAAAATTTTGGTCAAAGAGCACTTTTGGTCCCAGAACTTTTGCTCAGGTCTCAATTTGGTCCCATAACTTTTTTGTTGCAATTTTGGTCCCATATCTTTTGGTCAGGTTGTAGAATTGGTCCCATATTTTTGCAAAAAATTTCACTGCTACCACTTGATCCAAAGATATGAGACCAATTCTGCACCTGACCCAAAGATATGGGACCGATTATGCAACATAACTAAAAGATATAGGACCAATTCTGCAACATGAACCAAAGATATGAGACCAAAAGTGTAACATGGGACCAAATCTGCAACTTGAGCAAAAGATGTGAGACCAATAATGTAACAAAAAAAGTTATGAGACCAAATTGATGAGACCTTAGCAAAAGTTATGGGACCAAAAGTACACTTTGACCAATATTTTTAGTTTATTTTATACTTTTGAAATTTTTAGGTCAATCTCATTCTAGTCCTAAAACTGTGGGGTCAGTTTCACTTTAGTCTTAAAACTATTTTTTTGTTCTATTTTGATTTTTAAACTTTCTCATTTATTCTGTTTTGCTTCCCAAAATGTGATTTTGTCTAGTTTGATTGTATCGATATTTTTAACTTGAACAATTGAAATGGACCATTTTTTATATATGTCATAATAAATGAGTTGACAAAGAAAAAAAAATATTTCTTCTTAATTAGTCCCAAATTCGTGATAAATTTGAGGTTAATTTTTTTTTCTCAAAGAGTGAATTGTTTTCTTTCTTTTTGCCAATTCACTTATTATGATGCATATGAGTGTGAAATAGTTCATTCCAACTGCACGGGTTAGAAATAACAGTAGAAATCAGGCAGTATACATATACATGGAACAAATATGTGACAGTTTGGAGAGTAAAATGGAATAAAAAATAATTTTAGGACCAAAATAAAACTGATCCCATAATTTGAGGACCAAAATGACTATTCAACCGATTTTTTATGTATTACTAGAATGAATGGAAATGCTATGCTTTCCTTTCTCTGTAGTTTTACTTTTACCATGCTACAGCTACAACCAAAGGTTACTGTATAGCCTCAACATGCATCAATGGACGACTATATATAGAGGGAGCTATTTTTATGCATATATACATAAGTGAGTGTATAAGAAGGAATTCAAAATACTCATATACCTAAGCTTATTAGGCTGTGTATGTGTCAGATTGGTTAGGCTGTCTTTCATATATTGCTTTGTCTCTTCACGCCCTAACCTCACTTGTTCTTGATTTTTTTATCCCTTCAGTCTTCATCACATATATGCCCTAAACAGTTATATGGGTTCAATTATTTCATTTCTCTATGTATACTTGTAGCTCTGTATGTCAAGGACTGAGAAAAAAGCTGATAAAAAAAGTGACCAAAAACTAAACGCATCAAATCAACCTTTTTTGAACAGCCCCTAAATATAGCAATTCTACCCATCTCAAACACTCACTCAAACTTCTTCTCCCCAATTTTAGGGAAATATATGTGAAATCATAATGTTTACATGTATGCATCACTGAATACTGACTGATCTCACTTTGAAGACTTATTACTGTCATCCCATCCCACAAAATTTTTGGGAACTTGGAATTTTGAGTTATCTTGATTCTTGAGTGCGGATTCCCGGAGTATTTCAAGGGTGAAATGGAAATGAGGATTATGCTAGAAAATTATGTTTTTTTACACCAAAAATCTACATTTAACTATCTAATTACTTCACAGAGAAAGTACTGCTCTAGGAGAGATCAAATTCAAAACTTTCATCCACTATAGTCATGCATATGGTAGTTGCTTAATTTTTCTTGTTTTTTAAGTACTAAGTACTTAGCTAACCTCAAGCTCAATTGGTGAGGGTTCACTTTGCGTTTGATAGAACTTCAAGCTCAATTTTTCTTCTGATCCAAAGTGTTAGCTATATATATCTACTTATATATGTCTTTGAGTTTGATAGAACTACCATTTATATGTTCCTCTCTAAAGTTTCATATTAGGTGAAAATTTTAAGCAGCAATTAATATACACTATTAGTCTATTAGCCAAAAGGGTGTAATAGAGTTAGTGTAATTGTGTGCATGTGAGAGAGAACTTACAATTTTTCTATTAAAAATTGTATTAAAGAGGATTTGTAATTTTTCTATATTAAAATTATATTTATGAAGGTTTTCAATTTTCACCGTGTAATAATTGTAGATAATGAAGGTAACCCTAGTAGGATTATAATAGTAGATCCTGAAATATCGAGTCATTAAAATTATGGCTAAAGTGTAATTTTAATCCCTTATCTTTAAGGCAGGTTGTAATTCAGTCCTTTATCTTTTTTTCTTTCTTCCAATTTTGGTCCTACATCTTCTCCAAAAGTTTCACTCATTTGGTCCTAATGAGTGAATATGGTCATATATCTTTCTTTTCAAGTTTGAATGCGATAAGTCTTGAGTTTTGCTTTTGACGAGTCCTTTCTTAATTTGTACGGTTAAAGTCGTCAACAAACAATGTCAAATTGAGCTCTGAAAGTGGGTCGCTCATTTCAAAATCAGACGAGCGAAGTTGATCATATATCTCTCATTTCATGTCTAATTACGACTAGTTCAGAGTTACGAATTACTTTGGACGAGTCCCCTTTCTGCGCAATTAGGATTGTCAGCAAATGAGGCCATTGGACCTGAAAGCATATTTCCATAATTTTTCACTTTTTGGTTCTTAAATCACTCTGAAGTCTGATTTGACCTCATTTACTAATGATCCCAATTGGACAGAAAAATGACTCTTGAAAAGTAACACATAACTCCAAACTCATCATAATCAGACTTGAAATGAGAGAGACATGACCAACTTTACTCGCAAACAAAATGAGCATCTCGCTTTAAAGCCCAGTTTGATCTTATTATTTGTTAGCAACCTCAATTGGATAAGGAAAAAGACTTGTAAAATATGATACGTAGCTCGAGATTTGTTGCATTCGAACTTGAAACGAGATAAATATGATCATATTTAGTCGTTGGGACGAAATCAATGAGTAAAACTTTTGGAAATTATATATGATCAAAATTACAAGAAAAAAAGAAAGAGCGTTGGGTTGCAACCTACCCAAAGATAAGGGACCAAAATTGCAATTTGACCTAAAATTATTTATATGTTACTGTGATCCTTATTTTTCTCTTTCTTTATTTTTGTATTTTTTTAATTTAATCGTGAGTTTCTCCTACTTATATATTCGTGTAATGATTTAGACGAAGACTAATCTAATTCGGGTTAGAAGTAAACAATTTAAAACCCTCCAACGTTGTTGACTTTATTTTTGTATTTACCTTTTTCGCCTAACATTATATACAAGCATTAGTATAGATATATCATATATAATATACTTTCTACTTGAACACAAGCATTAAACTAATTATATTTATATGATTTTTTTCCAAGCAACAACTCCGTACGTTACATATACATAGAGAATTCACACCCTAAGTGAAATTGTAAAACCTTCAATTCAAGGAAAATACAGAAAATAGACATACACCACCACCATTAACATACTTATATATATATATATATATATTAACATAATTAAGTTTTAATTTAGCAAATTTTGTAGCAGTAATATATATATATATATAGGAGCCGTTATAATAAGCTATATATAGGGCATAATTATTATATATAATATATAGATATATATATATGTAGATGACGTAGAAAGTATTATGTAGATGGATAATATTGTGGTCTTGTCAGCAGAAGCACTGAGGGAGGGGCTACAACAGCTTTAAGCCTTAGCTTTGATTTTGTTGGTTTGTGGGATGATTCAATGAACCAATCCCATAATGTTAATTTGTTTTTCAGTGTGTTGAGTTTTCAAATGATGAATTGAACTCAACGTCTTCTAGCAGCAGTTTCTCTTTGAGCATTGAAAAACACAGCAGCCACAGGAAGGCCAAGATCATTGTCTTCAGCAAATTTTCTTGCATTGAATCTGTCTCTTAAATTTGGGATTTTCATCATTGTGTGTTGCCTTCCTTTTTGCTTGTACAGAAGCAACACATACCTGTGTATCCCTATGTTTGGTCTTGGCATTTCATACTTCACCATCTCCTTTCCTTTTTTTTATTATATATACATATTCATTTAATTAATATTCTTGAAATTTAAAAAACTAAATGGAATGAAAGAAAGCCACTTATATATATATATGGGAATGTAAGGCCAAAAGCACTTACCAAATGTAGCATCCGTTGTGCCTGGAATGTCTGCTACTATCCTGTGAATTAATAATTATAAATTAACTAATAAAGCCACCTACCTCGGTATATATCATTAAACTTGTGTGTGTGTGTAATTTAAGTGTTAAATGCTTGACTTTTCCCAATGGAAATGTTTATATGTATATATATATATATGAATACTCCTTGCTTTTTATTCAAGTGGATTTTGGTTTAATTAGTTGATATTTGTATATAGAGTAAACTAATAATTTGGTCCTTGAAAGATCACTGAGCTGACAACTCGATCCCTGAAAGTTTGAAATATACAATTTAATCCCTGAAAGATCAAAACAGTATATTTTTTAGTCCCTGAAAGATTAAAACGGTATACTTTTTAGTCCATGAAAATGACTAATTAGTATACCGTTTTGATCTTTCAGGGACTAAATTGAACATTTCAATCTTTTAGGGACTAAGTTGTCAACTCGATAATCTTTCAGGGACCAAATTGTTAGTTTACTCTTCTGTATATATATACACAATTAACTTCTTTTTTGTTTTAGAGATAGATAGGGATGATAAAAATACTCATATCCGATGGGCATTCACAAATTTTACTCGTTAAATCTGGGTCTGAGTATAAGAATTTACTTATTCAAAACTGCAGGTATGAGTTAGGGTTTGGGGATAGGGGTACCCACCCCGAACTCTACCCGTTATAGTATCATGTTCTTTTTTTTAAAAATATATATATATATATATATATGATATATTTAGCTAACACCATATATATAATATATTAATATATATATAATGTAATTATTTTTTATTTTAAATATATATAAATTTGTTATTTGTAACTTCTATTTTTAATCATTTTATTGTGTATTTAATCAAAAAAATAAAATTGCTTTAGTTAAATTATATTTACATTTTTTTTAAAATAATTTATTTAAATTTCTCTCGTTCTAGGTCCGAGTCCAGGTATTCAACTACCCATGAGTTCCGGATATGAAAATTGATATTCATACTCACACACGTATGAAATCTAAATATGGAATATGGGGATAGTATTTTTTTTACAGATCTGACTTCAGGGATCAAGGTACCCTGTAGTCATGAACATCCCTAGAGATAGTACCTCTTGTTCATGTTTACAGACTAAAGATTTTGAAAAATAGAGACGATCTATATGGGTTTATAACTTTATATTTTATTTACCAAAAAAAGTTTAACTTCCAAAAATTAGAGAAACGCGATTAATAAGTATATATATGTGTACAAGACATACATATATATATATATATATATATATTTGTATAAATATACCAGTGTAAATGTTCCCTCAGGTACGGATCACTAGGGCCAGGAACGTCCGGATCTGTCATGACCTAATTAAATTCAGGAAAGCCATAGAATATTATAATATATATATATATAGAAGAGAATGAAATTTAATTTACACAAGCAGAATTAAGAAGAAGAAGGTAAAATATATAGTACCAAAGTGAAAAAAGATCTCAAATCGCCTCCATGAACCTGAACCTTAGGCTTATGGGTGAGTGAGGAAGGAAAGAACTCATGGCCATTGTAAACCTGCTTGGTGGAGTTGTAAGTGACACTCATTTTTACACTTGGACTGAAATTATCAACCACATCTCCAATCACCCTCCCAATAGCTAGAGGATCTGCCATGATTATTATGTGAATTAATTAATTAATTAGAATATAAGATGAAGAAGATGATGATGATGATGATGATGAGAGGAGGAGGGAATATTGGGTTGATCTATGAAAGTTATATGGAGGGGTGTGTGTTGAAAGTGAAGTGGAAATCCTATATTTATAGTGGAAAATGGAGAAGATGCATATGCCCCCCTTAAAGTTACCAAGGATTCTTCACACAAAGGAGACAAAACTCAATTGAGGGGATATAAAGGAAAGGGATATATATAATTCAAAATGTAAAAAAAAAAAAAAAATTGAAAAAGAGAAGAATTGACATGAACATCATCATGAGAATGCTTGACTTGTTATACTACACATATATTTAAATCATTTTTAATGAAAACACTACTGTAGAAAATTAAGCGCAAAAGTTAGCTATTGACATTGAAGAGTCTTTTATACTAAAAAAAAAAGACATTAGAGAACCTAAGGTCTAACATATAAAATATCTTACACTCAGCAACTTTTCTAATATGAGAATCATTATAATATACTAGTAATGCTTAACAAAAGAAGTTAATTTACCACAACATAGTGAATCTTTGTTCAAATCTTTATTAGAAGAAATGTTCACATTTAATGTCCGATAATTCTTTGAACATGATTGCCTTTAATAAAAGATACATGTGAAAATAAAATTCTCAGGTAGAATCATTTTCCAAAATCCAGCCACAAATCACCCAACACACCCATATCGCTCTCCTAACAGAGTACAAACAAGCGCTGTGTTGCAAGATCATTTCCAGCCAATAAATCTACCACACCATGGTGGTCCATTTCTAACCATACGCTTACATTTCACTTTTCAACTTACATTTAATAAATACTTAGTTACACATTTACACTCAATTTCTTCCTTACATAAATACTAATTAACTTATATTAATGTAAAAAGGTATAACTCATCTCAAAAATTAAAGCTCTCAAAGAATGAAAGTTATCTTTATATATATATAGAAAGAGTTAAAAGATTCTTTAACTAAGCGATGTAAGACTAAACAATTAGACAATGACCTAAGGTTATTCCCCTGATTTTGACCTCTTCAATTATTTGTGTGTATGTATGTAACACATGAGGCTACTATGCAAGAATAATAGAGGTTGATTCTGGCCCCCCCTCACCCCAATATATGATACGTGCAAAAAAAGCAATATATATAGAGAGAAGGAACAATTTCAAAACTATAGATGAAAAGGGAGGCTACACAGAAATTGGATATCTAATTAGTTTGACGTTTGGTCAACAGAAAAAGTGGTGTGAAATACTGACATTATATATGGGTTTACATTCATGTTTTATTATGTCCCATTATTTCGAGACTAGGGATTAGGGAACCTTAACTTTACTCTCCTTCATCCGGGAACTATATGGGTCATAATAATTTTCAAGATATTATATATATAGAGAAAGTGAAATACATATATATTAGAGTAACAATATAATTGTTAATGATTTGTTCCCTAAATTGCATACTATTATCCATATAAATTTTTAGCCTAATTTATTTTTGTGAATACATGAATACAAGTCATTAATGTTAGTTAATCCTTTTAGTAAGCACGGTTTGGGAGGGAAAGTAGTAATTAACACAAACATTACAACCAATTGGTTAATACTAAATAATTATAAATAGCTCCGGATTTATATATTTATATTATGATTCTCAACTACTATCTATTCAAACTATTTATCAAAAAGTGATTAGTTGGAATTGATGAGGCTGCAAATTCCAGATGACGGAAAGGATGATGCTGTTGGACAGTTTCGAGAGATGAAGTTGAACCTGCAAGAGGAAACGAAGGGGTTCCCCCTTCCCTGATAAGCACTCTGATGCTTAAATCAATAAGTGTTCATAGAAAATAAAGGGAAAACACAATGAATACTGAGTTTAGGAATGAGAAAGTATGTTTCTTAACTAAGGAACTAAGACTTATTTATATGTATCTAGGAAGACAAGGAAGTTGTTTACCTTGGAGGCTAAATCGAGGTGGCTGTTAAAACAGTTACGAGGCAGTTAAACCAAGTAGTTAGATAAAATAAGATTGTTGGGGTTTAATGATCGTTAGAGGTCGTTACGGGGATCACTCCTAAAGGATGCCTTATCATGAATGATAATAAGTATCCCTCAATTTTCATAGCTCAAGTCTGGAATTCAAATATTAGGGGAGACACTCTTGTTGAAAATTTTTTATCTTCGTTACGAGGCGTTTCAGCTTGAACAATTAATCTTACCTAGACCATATCATGAATATAATAATAATTAAAGTCTTTTTTTTCATTAAGTAAGATCAATTATATGAATCAACTGACGTCAATATATTTTATCTTTGCACATGTTTACAGTTAGATTATTAATTAATAGACAAATCTTTTTGGATAAAACCATGCAACGAATAAGTGTAGAAAAATTTTTATTCGTAAAAACAGAGGAAGCATTTGTGTTCGTAAAAACAGAAGCTCTATTAATTAATTAGCTAATGATATGATAACAAGGTGGTTATGTAATATGAAATTAAACAAACGGTGTCCAGCAATATATATATATATATAAATATATATATATATATATATATAAAAGCATATATCCTTGAAGAAAAAGAGGGAAAAAAACAAAAATTAAAGAAAGAAAACAACGTAATAGCAAGGTGAAGTCCTGAGTGAATGATTCCCAATTTTGATAAATAATTCTTGTGGATATATCTAGTACATGTAAAGGTGAGACTGGTAGAAAAATGGAGGAGCCAAGGCTAATTAATTAAGAAGGATTTAAGATATTGTGGGCCTTTTGCATTAAGGGTAATAAAAAGGTAATTTAGAACCTTCCCTATCTAATCACACTCAAATCACTTATGCATGGTGAGATTGCCAATTATATATAATGTAACAATACTTTAGGGCAAAGTTCGAGCATTTGTTTCCTCAAATAAAAAAAGTTCGAGCATTTGAGGTATAAAGCTACTCTCCACCCACAATAAAACTACGTGTTAGTGGTTAATGTCATTTCACTTGGAAAAGAAATTATATATTCATGGATCTTTTTTTTACTTTAATTATCTCAAAGTGGTAATGAAGGAGAATGGATGGCTATATCAAGAAGCACAACACCTTATATTATTGTCCTTAATTATTCTTACATTATTACTAACATTATTCATATTCTCAATTTGGACCACATCTGATAATTATGTGCTGCAATCACTTGCCCCTTTAATATAAAAATGGAACTTACGCATATCGTAGCTATGGAAGAACCTAGCTATAGCTATAGATTCTTTTATTTAATTTGCTACTTCAAATTCATTTATTTACTTATTTACAAAATTTTCTAATACTAATAAGTAATAATTAACTTTTTTTGGGTGGGGGGGGTAGAATTAGAACCATTTGACTATTTTTATCATATGTACCCTCGGGTTATACATTTATTGATGAAGAGAAATTGTTGGGTAAAATTTTACAATGGTCATCTCTAGCAATTTTTGGTATATATATATACTACAAAATGAGTCATGTAAACTTTGAGTTTTCTTATTTTTTTTTGGCCTGAGAGATGAACTTTGAGTTGCTCAACGGAATTCCTCCCAAAACAAAACATCTATATGAGCAGGAAAAGCAAGGGAGTGAAACTTTTCCAAAGTAATTTGAGAATTGACCAAAAGAAAGAAAATATAGGTAATTATTCTGACTCGAAAGGCAGATAGATACATGAGAATTTATTTAAGATTATGAGATCTAATTTTCTGTTGTTTCTCATTAATTTAGTGGTAAAGCGGTATTCAAGAAAACAATACACAAGAATAAAAAGTACAAGCTTTTAATAATTACTCCCTCCGTTCCTGAATATCTGCTTTTCTGGAGAACTTTTTTTATTCCAAAATATCTGATGTTTTATAACTTCAAAAGAGCATTAATTATTCTTTTACCATTCTATCCCTATTAAATATAGTAGAGTCATAAATGAATAAACATTTTCCAAGTAATTTAATAGGGATAGTTTAGTCTTTTTACCTCATTTTTGTCTTCATTCTAGGTGAGCTAATCATTTCCTTGGTCTGTGTGTATTTACCTTAAACATCAGATATATATGAACGGAGGGAGTAACAAAGTTTAACATAACTTTTACATATTACATTTAATTGAATTAATATTCTTGAATCAAGAAAGTTACCGAAAGTTGCGCCAATAACATACATAACATATATTACATTGCATGTCAAGAGGCCCACATTATTTTTAGGGCAAAATACACAAAAGGACCCTGTGGTTTGGCCTTTTTTCAGTTTGGGTCCCTGTGATTTAAAACCTTACAGTCAGGGTCCATGTGGTTTGCTCCGTTTTCAAATAAGGTCCTAGGAGCTTTTCTCCATCCAACTTAACGGTGCACATGTTTTGCACATGACCTCTACCCCCAATCTCTAATTTTTTCATTCATTCATCACAGCCTCGCCATTTTTCATCTGCAATTTCTTCCTCAAAATTAGCTAAAGACATTACGAAACAAGGTCCTCAAGATCTGAGTCGGTGGAAGAAGCTCGCTCGTTCTCGCTCGGATCTTCCTCCACCTTCAATTCAAACTCTGTCTAAAGCGCGATTTCACTCTCTGAAATCTTAGTAAGGATCTGTGATTTCCATATGATATGGTTAGGCCATCAGCGAAGCTTGGTTCGGCCAAGTTAGTGGTGATATGCATTGGCCTTTTAGGAATTGCTCTTGTCGCCGACTTTCTCTGGGCTTCTTCCTCTACTTTGCCCTCTAATTGGGTCTCCAAAGATTCCTCCTCCACCAAAATACTGGTGCCTAATGACGCCAATCCTAAAGAAACAAAGAACAAGGTTGGTTTATGTCGTTTTGTCTTTATCCCTTTTCTTTTTTTCGATGATGGGAGATTTATTCATAAAGGAAAATGGTTGGTTTAGTAAGTCTAAGTCGAATCTGCTTTTGTGGGAAATGCGATTGATTAATTAAACTTTTACCGTCTCTCTGCATTGTTTCTCATGCTTGAAAGTTCATGAATATGATGAAATAGAATTACTATGTTTTCTTGTGAAAAGAGAATAACAGAATGCTTCAAGTATGGGCAGTCCTGAAAAATTGAGAACGAGCGAGCTTCTTCCTCCGACTCAGATCTTGAGGACCTTGTTTTGTAATGTCTTTAGCTAATTTTGAGGAAGAAATTGCAGATGAAAAATGGCGAGGCTGTGATGAATGAATGAAAAAATTAGAGATTGGGGGTAGAGGTCATGTGCAAAACATGTGCACCGTTAAGTTGGATGGAGAAAAGCTCCTAGGACCTTATTTGAAAACGGAGCAAACCACAGGGACCCTGACTGTAAGGTTTTAAACCACAGGGACCCAAACTGAAAAAGGGCTAAACCACAGGGCCCTTTTGTGTATTTTGCCCTTATTTTTATTGCAGTCTTAAGAGCTAATATAGGTCAAAATCTCATTTTGATCCCTAATATTTACTATAAATTTTGTTTTGGTCATTAATATTTTCAACGGTTCTGTTTTGGTCCCTAATGTTTCCAAATAGGTTCAATGATTGGTCCCTCACTATGAAGCATGAACACTTCATTTCGAAGGCGTGTCATCGTGTCAGACACGTGTTCGTATCTGACACTCGTACGACACCCACACGACATATATTTATAAGTTTTAGAATATAAAATTAACTTTTATGACTTTAATATGACAAACAATAGAAAATAATGACACATATAGCATATATTATGAATATATATTGTAATTCTTAAAGTTTTCATCAAAATTTATGAATTTTTAATTATTTATATATATAAATGTATGTCGTGTCGTGTCATGTAATTTTAAGAATTTGGCGTGTCAGTGTGTCCGTGTCCGTGTTGTGTCCCGTGTTCGTATCAGTGTCCATGCTTCATAGGCCCCTAATCATATTTAGTAGTTAGAAACCAAAATGAAACTTTGGAAAACCAAAAAGACCAAAATAGAATAAAAAATATTAGGGATTACAGCAAAATTTGAGAAAAATATTAGGAACCAAAATGAGGTTTCGATTGCTAATATATCTACACTAACCTTTTTTTGCATGCCATAAAATAACATATAAAAATTAGGGTAAATTACACTTTGGTACCCTGTAGTTTCAAACCTGACACTTTGGTACCCTGTGGTATTCTCCATTAACACGTTGGTACCCTTTGGAGTTATTTTATAATTTTAACCATAACAAATTTTGCAAAAATTACATTTTGACCCCAAAAATTTTTCAAAAAGTTACAAATAGGTCCCTGGATACATATGATCTAGGGACTAAAATGAAAACTTAAAAAATTTTTGGGGTCAATATGTAATCTTTGCAAAAATTTTTATGGTTAAAATTACAAAATAGCTCTAAAGGGTACCAAAGTGTTAATAGAGAATACCACAGAGTACCAAAGTGTCAGGTTTCAAACCACAAGGTACCAAAATGAAATAGGGTCAAACCACATGGTAGCAAAGTATTATTTACCCTAAAAATTAATTACAAATTATATATATGTTAAAAAAGTTAATTTTTATTATATCCCAAGTTTTAAAATAAGAAACTACTGTTTATTTTAGAAAGTTATTTTTTTAATATTAAAAAAATAAAAAGATAGTATTAATATATTGTATAATTTTAGAAATAAATTAATAAAAAATTGAAATCATACAATATGGAGTGAACTAGCAATTTAGTCCCTGAAATATTACCGAACTGACAATTTGATCCCTAAAATATTAAAATACATATTTTAATCTTGGTAATATTCTAATGATATACCTTTTAATTTCTAAAAAAAAATTAAATGATATACTCTTTAGTTCATGAAAATGACTAATAAATATGTCATTTTTATTTTACAAAATCTAAATTATATATTTTAATTTTTTAAAAAATCACATTATCAAACTCGACTNCCTTTTTTTTTTTTTTTTGTCATAATGAAATCCCTTTAACTTGATGTTTTTTCTCCTTAAAAAAAACACTTGAATTTTTTTTGGGTCACTTTTTTATTATTTGGTAGATTCGATCAAGCTGGGCCAGGTCTCCCAGCTTTGGGCATAATATTTACGAATTCGGCCCAATATGGGATATGTGTTTACATGCTACTAGATTTTATTTTGATAGTTTGAGACTTTGAGTACATGATTCTTTGAGTGATTCAATTCTCATATATTGATTTCTTCTTCTTTATTTGTTTTGTTTTCACATTTTCACGTTAACATAATGTCAATATATATATATATATATTTGACCCCACCTGAAAATCAAAAAGTTTAATGCTTGAGAATTAGAGCTCAATTAAATGCTACTCGTTTTGAAATACAAACAAAAAAGTCTTACGTATATATACTTAGCAATTGGCCGTAATTTTTGAAACTATTTTATTTTGAAATTCTTTCTTTATTGATAAAAAAAATATAAACACCTTTATAATTGTTGCGGGTGTACCTTAATATAAGTGTACTATAACTATTAGCAGTAATCTTCTCTAATATAAATATAAGATTTTTTATTGAATACTCGAACACATATAGTTTTAATTCTTTTAATAAGTGTGTCTTTCGAAACTTAATCTTATTTTAAATGACTAATGTTTGATTTGATTATACTTTCTTGATTTCTAACTTATATGTACTCAAATATTTGTGTATGGGAAATCACTAGTATTTATGTATTTCCTAAGATAACTATTATTATGGAAAAAAGGTTGATGAAGTCTAAAAATAAAGATTTTAGAAAAAAAAAAAAGATAGATAATTTTTCAAATTATGTATGTGTAATGTATTAGTATCGTTTCTTCGAATCTGAATTCTCTTTAAAATCGTTACAATGTAGTGCGAAAAGAGAAATAAATCGTTAGAGAGCGAAAATATAAAAAAAAAAAAGGAGTCTCCTTTATTATTCTCATATATTATTCTCTTCTTTTTTATTTGTTTCGTATTCACATTTCAAGTTAACATAATGTCAAAAAAAAAAAATATCCCACCCTACTAAAAAATCAAGTGAGTGGATCTCCTATAGTGCACTACAGGTGTATTGAAATGTTATAGGTGTGAGTCCTACTAACACTTTCTCTCTTTAACTTTCGCTTTCTCTGCACTATATCTAAAGTGTACTACAAGGAACCTTCTCTTAAAAATCAAAAAGTGTGATGCCGAAGAATTAAAACTCTATTAAACGCCATCCCTTTTGAAATACTAACAAAAATAAATCTTACGTATACTTAACGGTTGGCCGTAATTCGCGAAACTTTTTTATTTCAAAATTCTTTCATTTATTATAAAATGAAATATAAACGTCTTTATATTTGTTGTCGGTGTAACTACCTAGATATAAGTGTACTATAACTATTATTATCGCACTTTCTTTGCCAACATTTGGAATTCCCACATAAGTTAGGTTTCATTTTAGCAATTTCGATAAGTTATTTAAAGAGTGACCTTATTTACAAATTTAATATTATTCTCTCTCTCCTTATTTAATTTGTTTTGTTTTCACATTTCAAGTTAACATAATCTATACTATTCAAAAAAACAAGGTTTTGCTCTGCCACGTGTCGCATTTTTAGCCAAAGTTCATTCCTCTCTCTTCACCAATAGCTGACACCTGTCGTTTTTTATAGCTGACATCTGTCCTTTTTTTTTTTAACCAAAGACAAATTTCATCTACAATCTACAATCTTTATCTTCTTCAATCTACACGCATCAAAATTTTTCCCTCCATCTTCGACGTACATGGCGCCTGATTGTACATTTTAAAAATTTAAAATTCAAATTCAAGATCAAATCTAAATCTAAATGGATTTGGAGATGCAATCAGGTGAACCCAACAAATGAAGCCCACCTTCCTCTTCGTTGCCTTTTCAAATTCCATACTCCATCTTCCCGCAAGTAAAGCAGGCCTTCCTCTTTTCTCCTAAAATCTAAATCCCTAATCAAAACCTATCTCATCCTCAACCTTTCACTCACCCACACCCTCCTTCAACCTGCCGCCACCGTTCTTTCGAATTTCATGTCCAACGCATTTTCAGTTTTTCATCGTGAGCCTCCATTGTAGCCACCGTCGAAGCCATTCCTTCATTCATCATCGCCATTCGCTCGCTCTTTCATCTCTACACTGCGTTTGTTCTCAACCTTGGAAGTTTCCGGAGAACTTTGTCTCCGATTTCCTCCGACGTCGTCATTACTCGCATTGTCGTTGCATCTCCGACCTTCATTTCCGGTAAGCTTTTGTTGTTCATATTTGTGTCGCCTTCGCATCTAACTTATTAATCACATTGTTCGCGATTTTGGCTCTGATTTTGGCATTTCGTTGTCAAACACTGAAAATGAGAGAAGTTTTGTAGAACATTTTGCTTCAATGGTATAAAGTAAGTTATTTTGGGTTTGTAGTTGTTCTTTCGAGGGTATTGTTTTGGGTTTATGGTTGTGCTTTTGTTTCCAGTTTTGGGTGTGATTTTGTGATTTCGTTGTCATACATTGGAAATGAGGGAAGTTTTGTGCATGATTTTGCTTCAATGGTATAAAGTAACTTTTTTTGTGTTTGTAATTGTTGTTTTTGATCCAATTTTTTATCTATGGAATTTTGTTTTTGGAAGTTTGTGATTCACTTGAATTCGAGTTGATTTCAGTAATTTGAAGTGTTTTGAGATGGTTATTGTTGGGTTATGCGATCTAAATGCAATGGACTCTCCATGTCATGAGTCATGATCATTGAGCTGGAAAGACTGAAGAGTGGTGGAAATATCTTTACCAAGATAATTCCTCTTACATTTGGTGATTGGTTGTGGATCCTGACTTTATCTTTGGCTATATGAGAAGAGTGATGTATATAGCTAATGGGATGTGCTGCAAGAGCTGATCATAGGAAGAAGGAAGAAGGCCAGTGGGTGAGAGTTTTTCTTAACTTTTTCTAACTAAGTTTTTCATTGACTTTTGGTGGACTACCGAAAGTGTAACTAAATATTTACAAAAAGAGGTTTCTTTCTCTTCAGGTGTATTCCCTATCTTTTTGTTGATGTCTATGCTGACTACTATTGTAGTTGCATCTTTGCCCAAATTACCACTAGGTAACAGTCATCTATCATCCAAATGCACTAAATTATCCCATGATGCACTAAATATGTCAAATGGTCTCTTAAAAATTAGATATAGGACTTTTTTGCTTATTAGATGGTTCACTGCAGAAATTTGAATTGTAGTTTCTATTGC
The DNA here is from genome assembly GCA_003254925.1 of Chamaecrista fasciculata. Classification (NCBI taxonomy): domain Eukaryota; kingdom Viridiplantae; phylum Streptophyta; class Magnoliopsida; order Fabales; family Fabaceae; genus Chamaecrista; species Chamaecrista fasciculata. The sequence continues at coordinate 75,875 of QANZ01040499.1, read as the reverse complement.
TAATTTTCTGCAGTTTCAGTGCATCAGATTCTGCTTCTTTGAGCGGTAATTGAAATTATTAGCTTATTTGACCTACAACTGAATTACTCATGTTTGCACTCATATGATACATGTTCATTATCAATTTAGTCCTTAAAGTTGTGTGAAATTATAATTTAGTCCTTGATTTTTTTTAATATCAACTGATTATTAGAAGAACACATAACAGTTTGGTCAAGGCCCTCACTCATGTTTGCACTCATATGATACATGTTCATCATCATTTTAGTCCTTAAAGTTGCAGAGGACTGTCTTCAGGTTTGAATTCTTAAAGCTAGAAAATGAAATTGGAAATATTACAAGACAGGAAGCTGTCAGCATGGTGGACCAGTTTATATTCTGTCTGTTACTTTTCAGGATCACAAAGTTATTATTTTCTTTCATTCTGAGAATTTGAATGATTTTACTACATGCAGTTTGCTTTTAGAAAATTTAACTTTTACTTTTATGGTTGGTTGCAATACAGGTGCCTCCCCTCTTCATGAATGTACAACCAAATCACTTTGTACTTGATAGTAAGCAATTTATGGTTCACTAAAGTAATTTTCACCATGCCTTTGTATTTGTAATATTCTCTTCAGAAGATGTGGTGAACATTATGAAGAGATTACAACACAATATCTTGCACCAATGTACTGTCTTTTTGTTTCTCTGTAGTTTTATTTTTCCACAATATAATGTAAGTAATGCTCCTTTGAATCACGTGTAACTTTTCCTGCCAGAAATGGAGCACTATGACCAATCAATCAATGGGAAATTGAAGACTGTGTTGCAGTTCATATACTTCTTGGAAATGTCTTTGTTGACCAGGATGCCCCATAGAGTAAGTATAATTGGAACTTCTCAGTTGCTTGATTACTTTTAATGTTGGATAGCCTTGAAGTGAAGGAGATTTCCACAGAAAATGTGATCTTGACGTTTTCTGGGCATTCTCAGTTTTCTCTGTAATTTTAGTACTGATATTTTCTGTCATTTTTGTCAAGTATATGGGTAATTGAAATATGAGCACTAGGAGTGAACCAGAAACAAAATCTGATTATTAATTTATTATGTAACTTTTTTTTTGGGTTTAGGGATTTAATAGATGTAGAAGATCAATGCACCAATAACAAGTCAAAACACAAGCATTTGAACTCCTTTTGATTGCTCTATTCTGTACAGTCATCAATGTTGTCTTAAGCCTTATAGTTTTCATTAATCCAGATTGCTTTACCTGTAAAAAAACTGATAATTTCCACTTACATGAATCCATATTCTGATTTATAATTTAGTTAACTTTCATTAATCTAGATTCTGATATATATTTCAGTTAGATTTTATGTTACCAGTGACTATTTGGTTGGATTTGTTCTGATCACAGATAATTACTGTAATGTTTAAGAGTCATTAGCCTTCGCTGAAATTTACAGTTTCGTTTAGATTTTCTACAGGTTGGTGGGTTTGTTATTGTTCTCATCTTTCATTGTCTGTGTTGTCTAAAATTGAATCTATGTAAAACAGTGCTGGCTATTAGCTTAAGTTACTGCCACTATCCATTTGCATTGTGCAGGTTTTCTCCATTTTCAACAAGATCAACTTAAGGTATTGTTTGAAGCTATAATTATATATATATTGAATATTTTTCACTGACTTGACTTTTTGTCAATTTCAACTTTATAGTTGGAAACAACTTTAAAATGGAATTTCATAAGCACTACAAAGCTTCTTATATAGTTGTGCTTTTTCTGTCAGTTTTGGTTTCATTTTGTAGTGCATCTTTCACATTTTTTTTTAAAAAACTTTTGTTTTACTTTGATGGAAAACTTTCTATTGCAGGCCAAGAAATACATCAAAGAGAATGGAAGTGAAGCCTTAAAAGAACTCATTGCAGGTTTATTTTAGATAAGGTTCATTTTCTGTTTCATTTGAGGGAAGATTATCATTTTCTCAAATCTCTATTTTTTTTTTTAATTTCTGAATTGAATCAATGAATGATTTCTGTGATTTCTTCTTCTCCTTCTCTTCTTCTTCCTTTTTAGTATAAAATGGCTTTGATTGGATGATTTGGTGAGGGTTCTCCTCTTATTGATGATTTGGTGCATCAAGATAGATGGAGAATCCTCTTTAACTCTTAGCATAGACTTACATTTCACTAGCTTGGGCGAACCCCATGTATGCTCTGTTAATTACAATTTGTGTTTTGTTCCTTTAAATAGGATTAACTGAAATCGATGTCCTTTACAGAGGTATGTAATTTATGGCTGATCAGAAATGCTGGCAGGTGAGTGTGAGAAAACTATGGCTGTCTTTTTAAATTTTTTCAGTAATATTCTTGAATGCTTGGATATGGATTTGATGGTTGATTAGAACTGAAGTTTGCTCCTTTTCGCAGGTTTTGCTTAAAAGTATCATATTTTCGCAGGTATGGAAAAGAAGTTCCTTCTATTTTACATGTTCAAGTTTGTTATGTAGTTGTATTTGCTTGGCTGTAGTGCTTTTAATAGTTTTTTGTTCTATTTGCTTGACTGTACTGCTTTGTTGGTAATTAAAGTGTGATTCTTTTGTTTGTTCCTTTGAACTTGCTAAAAAATCTCACTGTCAGGATAGTTTATGAAGGTATAGATAGCTTTGTTTCTTTCTTTGCAACTGATCTGAAATTTGCTTCATTCTTCTGCTGGAATATCTCATAAGTTTGCTTCCTTCCTTAAACTGTGATGCTTTTGTTTGTTACTTTTAAATTTGCTTCATGATTCCTCTATTGAAATTGACTGCAAGCCATCTGATTCGATCACTAATCTGAAATTTCCAACTGATCTAAAATTTGCTTCATTTCTCTGTTGAATTTTGCTTCATTCCTCTGCTGGAATTGACTGCAATCCATCTGATTTGACTAAATTTGCTTCATTGAGCATCAGCATCTTATTTGAGCTGAATCTTCTTTTTAAAATTCCTTTTAAAGAAATCCTATTTGTCATAGTTTTTGTCTAACCTTTGCTGAAATCTGCTGGAAGTTGCTGTCTAATTTGCTGAAATTTAAAGTTTCCTTTGTTAATGGCTTTGCTGAAATCCTATTTTCTTTGTTGATGCCTTTGCTGAAATTAATTTTGTCTAATTCAGTGCTTCTCTCTTCCTAAATTTAAAGTTTCTTTTGTTAATGCCTTTCCTGAAATTCTATTTCCTGAGTCAATGCCAATGCCTTTGCTCAAATTATATTTCCTTTGTTAATGTTTCTCTCTTCCTAAATTTGAAGTTTCCTTTCTTAATGCCTTTGCTGAATTTTTGACACACTCATTAACAAAGGAAAACCCCGTGAAATTTTGAGAGAATTAACCCTCATTCCATGACACACTCACACCCACACAATAGTGTGTCATCCATTGTTTTAATTTCGTTCCTCTGCTGAAACATTTGAAAACTTGCTGTTAGAAATTTACTGAAACTGACTATTTGAAACTTGCTATTCAAAAACTTGCTTTTAGAAATTTACTGAAACTTGCTCAAACAAATATTTTACTACATTGCAATAATATATGTAACATTTCCTTAAACTTCATGTTAAATTTGCTGATTTCTTGGCTGAAATTTACTGTTTAATATTGCAAATGCCTTTGTTAAATTTGCTGACTGGTTGATTCCTGCAACTCCAACAATTTTAGTTTGCTTTTCAACAGAAAATGACTGTTTCTTTTTTTGAAACTATGTTGTTGACTCATTCATTTCCATATAAATATATTGATCATTCATTTGCATCTAAATATTATGAATATACTGCAGTCATGACCATCAAATTTATTTCAACATATGTGTGCAGATATGTACTAAAATGAAAAAACCCGTGCAAACGCACGGGTCTCATACTAGTTTCTAAAAAGCAAAACATTTGATCACAGCTAAAAATTGAAAAGTGTGATGTTGAGAACTAAAGCTTTATTACACACCATCTCTTTTGAAGTACAAACAAATAAATCTTACGTATACTTAGCGGTTGGCTGTAATTTACAAAATTATTTTACTTTGAATTCCTTTTTATTAATAAAATCAAATGTAAATATTTCTATAATTGTTACAGTAATAAATACCTAGATACATGTGCACCGTAATTATTATTATCGCACTATATTATGAATATAAGATTTTTTTTATTGAAAATTAGAATGTATATGATCTTAATTCTCCCAATAAATGTGTTTGTTGAAATTTGAACTTATTGTAATTGACTAATGTTTTGGTAGCATCACACAATTTTTTCTATATGTGATAATTTTAGTTTCATCTTGGCAATTTTGAGGAGTGACTTATAGAGAAGTTAAGATGTTTTCTCTCTTTTCTTGTGTGTATCATTTTCACTTTTCAAGTAATTTTTTTTTTAAAAAAAGAATAAAAATCTGATTCCATATATTAGAAATTTAGTGAATTGGATTCAGCTGGGATATATATTACCTACAATATTTGGGGCAAAGTTATGCATTACAAAACTGAAAGTGAACTTGGATTGCAATTTCTAACATTAAATGAGAATCACATATAACAAAAATATTAAAAGGTGAAGAAAGAAAGGAGGAAATGCTTTTGGTATACCCTTGGTCTACACTTGTTTATACTCAAACGATCATTAACTAAGAGATCTGGCTATTTTGTTCTTTTGTACCAAGTAACTCCAATTCTTTTGCTACATGATAAAATAGGTTTTATATGGTGATTTTGAGAGGTGATTAGTATATATATATATATATATATATGGAACTCTCATATTTTACTTTCTCACTCCCTCTCCCCTTATATGTATTACCTTTACTTTTCCCCTCATCAGAGATTAGAAAAAGTATGATTAGATTTTGTTTTTTTTTTTGGCCTGAAATGATTAGATTTTGTTGAGATAACAATTTATAGAGTATATTTACTTTTTCCTTTTTTTACATGCTACTAGATTTTATTTTAATAGTTTGAGTACATGATTCTTTGAGTGATTAAATTCTCATATATTATTTTCTTATTTTCTTATTTGTTTTGTTTTCACATTTTCAAGTTAACATAATGTCAAAAAAATAAAATATCTGACCCCACCTGAAAATCAAAAAGTTTGATGGTTGAGAGCTAGAGCTCAATTAAATGCGCTCTTTTTGAAATATAGACAAAAAAGTCTTACGTATATTTAGCGGTTGGCCGTAATTTGCGAAACTATTTTATTCCAAAATTCTTTTTTTATTGTTAAAAAATATATAAACACCTTTATAATTGTTGTGGGTGTAACTACTTAGATATAAGTGTACTATAACTTACCCAAAAAAAAAAAGTGTACTATAACTATTATTATCGCGCATTCTTCTCTAATATAAATATAAGATTTTTTATTGAATGCTCGAACACATATAGTTTTAGTTCTTTCAATAAGTGTGTCTCTCGAAACTTGATCTTATTTTAAATGACTAATGTTTAATTTGATCATACTTTCTTAGTTTCTATCTTAAATGTACTCAAACATTTGTGTATGAAAAATCACTAGTATTTATGTATTTCAAGATAACTATTACTAGGGAAAAAGGTTGATGAAGTCTAAAAATAAATATTTTAGAAAAAAAAAAGATAGATAATTTTTCAAATTATGTATGTGTAATGTATTATTATCGTATCTTCGGATCGGAATTCTCTGTAATTTCATTGAAATGCAGTGCGAAAAGATAAATAAATAGTTAGAGAGCGAAAATATCAAAAAATTGAGTCTCCTATATTATTCTCTTCTTTTTTATTTGTTTTGTTTTCACATTTCAAGTTAACATAATGTCTAAAAAATAAAATATACGACCCCACCAAAAAATCAAGTGAGTGATCTTCTATAGTGCACTACAGATGTAGTGCTAAGAGAGAAATGAACATTTAAAAAAAGTAAGTGTTAGAAGTGTGAGTCCCAATGGCACTTTCACTCTTTAACTTTTCCTTTCTCTGCATTATATCTACAATGTACTACAAGGGACCCTCTCTTGAAAATCAAAAAGTGTGATGCTTGAGAATTAGAGCTCTATTAAACGCCATCCCTTTTGAAATACAAACAAAAATAAATCTTACGTACACTTAACGGTTAGCCGTAATTCGCGAAACTTTTTTACTTCAAAATTCTTTCATTTATTATAAAATAAAATATAAACGTCTTTATAATTGTTGCAGGTGTAACTACCTAGATATAAGTGTACTATAACTATTATTACCGCACTTTCTTCTCTAATATAAATATTAGATTTTTCATTGAATGCTCAAACGCATATAGTTTTAATTCTTTTAATAAAAGTGTCTCTCGAAACTTGATCTTATTTTAAAGGGTAAATTGCAATTTGGTACCCTGTGGTTAGGGGCGGTTCCCTTTCGGTACCCTGAAAGAAAAATTTTTGCATTATGGTACCCCGTGGTTTGCTCCGTTAGCGATTTGGTCCCCTGAGGTTTTTTTCTGTTAGGATTTAACGGCAAATGTACGTTAAAATGTCAAAAATCTCCCAAAAAGTCTTTTCTTATGCGTTTAAGTCCTTTCCCTTTGCTAAAAGAGATCAAAACATAAAGAATTAATTATAAAAGGGTCNAATTTGTTTTGATTATAATCATGTTTTGATTATAATCAAATTTGATTATTTTTGTAGTGGTGTTTGGATGATTGTTGATTATTTGTGTGAAATTATTAAAATGGGTATGTAATGATTGTGGTAGGTGGATAAAAAGTAAGGAAATTGATAAATTGTATAGGGGTATAAATGGAAGAAAAAGTTAGAAAAAGTAAGGTGTGATTTGATTATAATAAAAGTGTGTTTGGATGTGATTGTTGTTGTGAAAAAAAACAAAAATGTTACTGTTTGCCTTGAAAAACGTGAAATCTTGATTATTTTTGTGAGTTGGTTGGGGGATGTTTTTCCGAATCGGTGCACCGTTTCATTTTTTGCCTACGAAACGGTGCACCAACGAGGATTAAATTGTCTTTCAGCACCCAAATTCGGTGCACCGAATAAGCAAATCGGTGCACCGATTCGCATTAGATGAGAGAGAAAAATTTAACGCACGCGGACCCGAATTTTTTTTCCAATTTGGCATAAATCTATCTCTCTCCTCTCTCTCTCTCTCGATTCATCCTCCTCCTCTCTCTCTCTCTCTCTCTCTCGATTCATCACCAGAAATTGGAGATTCTGAAGGCACCAAAGGCGAAGAATGCAAATGGGGTTGCAAAGATGTAGATGGTGATTTCGAAGAGAGAAAACGTCGCATACGACAACAACTACACTCAAGAATTAGCGCCGCCTCCTTCATCTTCTTCATCCCTAATTCCTCTTCAACAAGAAACCCCAATTTCAGCACCAAACACTCAAACTTCAAATTCATCAGTAGACGAGATCCAATGCAAGAGCGGAAGGGCATTTGGGTCAATGAACATGGACGAATTCCTCACCAACATTTGGAATTCCGATGAAATCCCCGTCGACGACGATTCACAACCACCTCGGCCACCTCCACCACCGCCGTCGCAAAACGACGACGCAGTTTCTTCTCAATTCTCTGTTCGGCCCCCAATTTGCAAGAAAACCGTTGATGAGGTTTGGTCTGAGATTCACAGGGAAAACCACCACACAGCACGTGAGAATAATGAGGAGGGTAATAATAATAATAATAATAATAATAATGGGAGCCTCAAGAGGCAACAAACTTTAGGGGAAATGACTCTTGAGGATTTCCTGATAAAAGCTGGTGTGGTACAGAAATCTTCATTATCAGTACCACCAAAATCTTCTTCTTCTCCTCATCAAAATCAGGACCAAACTGGGAATATTGGAAATAATAGGGGATTTGGAGGAAATTATAATAATAATAACATGGTGGGGAGGGTGGGATATGGTAATACAACTACTACTACTGCTGCTGTTGTGTGTACTGCAGGAAATGTTAATAATGGAAGAGGAGTTATTGCAAGAACGTATCATCATCAAGTGTTCCCAACACAGAGTCATTTAATAATTAATATGAATAAAGATGTGACTGTGGCAGCAATATCATCATCTAGTAATTGTGGTGGTGTTCTTAATGTTGAGAAATTACGGCAATGCATGGTGGGAGAGTCGAGTGGTGGAAGCAACAAGAGGATGATAATTGATGGGCCACCAGAAGTGGTTGTGGAGAGAAGGCAGCGAAGGATGTTGAAGAATCGTGAATCTGCTGCACGTTCTCGAGCCAGAAGACAGGTTTTCAATATATATATATACTCATCTTTTATCTGCTCTTATAAATTGATTTTGTTTTGGTTACACAATGCTTATTATGCTTCATGTTTCATCTTCTGAATGCATGCACACACATATATATATAGTATACTAACAATTTTGTTTTGGTTACACAATGCTTATTATGCATGCTTCATGTTTTATCTTCTGAATGCATGCACACACATATATATATAGTATACTAACAATTTTGTTTTGGTTACACAATGCTTATTATGCATGCTTCATGTTTCATCTTCTGAATGCATGCACACACAACTCAGTCCCTAAAAGATTGAAATGTACAGTTTAATCTCAGAAAGATTAAAATAGTATACTAATTAGTCCTTTTTATAGACTAAGTTGTATACTGTTTTAATCTTTCAGGGACTAAAAAGTATAAGTTTTGATTTTTTTAGGGACTAAACAGTATATGTCAATCTTTCAGGGACTAAGTTGTCAGCTCAGTGATCTTTTAGGGACCAAATTGTCAGTTTACTCTGTATGTGTGTGTGGATGCTATAAAATATCTATGGTATCATGAGTAAATACTTTCTCAGTTTCTTTGAGTAACATCCCATTCCACTACCGAATATGTGTTTTTTTTTGTCTCAATATATAAAGGGGTCAAAATGCATGGGGTTAAGTCTTGTGGGTTAACCCCTCACCCTTATAAAATAATAGGCCAAAAAAATTAATTATTTTTTTAATTAGAATTTTTTCACCTTAACTTTTATTAAACTTTGTCTAAACAGAGTTGAATCGGTTTATTACAGTCAATCCTATTTATTTATTTATTTTAATTATTGTAATTCAAATTTTTCAATATTTTATATGTAATTTTTGTATTTTTTGGATTGTCCAAGACAGGCTACTATGTCAATTATTATATTATGTAATTTTATGAATATTAAATAATTGTTTATATTGTGACTTATAACATTATTTTTGAATTTTCTTTAATAATTTTATTCACATTAATATATAATTATAGATATATAAATAAAAGGTTGGATTGAGCTAAGAAAATTTTAATTAATTTCTAAATCTAATTCTTTGAGCAGACCCTAATAAAAGTATGGTCAAATAAGATTAGACTTGGGTTACACCAGCCTACTTTGACACCTTTGAGGCTACCTAACAAATTTTCTTGTTTTAGGACAACTTATTTGATCCCAGATTTTTTTCTATATATTGTAGGCATATACAGTGGAGTTAGAAGCAGGGCTAAGTCAACTTCGACAAGAGAATGAAGAGCTGAAACAAATTCTGGTAACGTCTTAATAACGTCTACGTTACAGTTCATTTACGTTTTAATAAATAGTTAAAAATAAATTACACTTTGATACCTTGTTATATGCACCAATCCCATAATACTCTTCTCTTTAAAAAATGACACTTTAATACCTTGTTCTTTCCACAGTTAATATTTTGGTACCTTGTTCACGTTTTGGTACCCTAATTTTTTGTACCGTTAACACTTTGATACCCTAATAAAGATAGAATATGGTAACAAATCGTGAAAGAACATAATACTAAAGTGTTAACGGTGCAAAGAATATAGTATCAAAATATCACTTTTGAAAGAACATGGTATCAAAATATCACTTTTATAATAAGGTACCAAAGTATAATTTACTCAATAATTAAATATTCTCTTTTGATATATAATTTAAATCTGCAATATATAGGCTGAAGCTGAGCGAAAGAGAAGACAAGAGGTAAGCGTGACAGATCCCCTTGTTTGATTTCTTTAAGTTGTTTTTCAATCTTTGTAAAATTGATGTTATGTTATATATGTATATATAAATCATTTTGATATTGTATATATTGGTATATATAGGTTGCACAGAGGAAGCATTCAACAAAGGCACAGCAAAGAACAGAAAAATTTAGGGCCATAAGGAGGACAATGAGTGCCACTTGGTGAAATGAAAGATGAAGATCAAACATGCAGGATGAAAAGTTAAAAATCATATATATATTTAGTATATTGATATATAATAATTATTGTTCATTATGTCCTGCAAATTTGCTCCTGGTACTGCAGGCTTTTATTTAATTGTTGCCATCAGCTCTGCTCTGAGGTATTTTGATTGGCTACTTATTTCACAGGAGACAAAAATAAAGAAATAAATATTATTTCTTGCCTTTATTCAGCTCTGAATTATGTCTGTGACTGTATGTAATGTCACTGTATGTAATGTTTGCATGGATTTTGAAGTAATTTTATCTATGTTTGTGCCCATGGTTTTTTCAATCACATCCCACAGCAAATCATTTTATGATTTCTTTCTTTAAATATTTGCATGAATGGTTTATTCAAGAATGGAAAGATATTTATTAATTAAGGTGATGAGTGAGGTGAGGCTGAGAATGTTTTGAATATAGTTGTTAATTAAAAATCATATATATCAAAGGAAACTTTTCATGGCTAAATAATATGAAAATATTTATTAATTAAGGTGATGTGTGAGGTGAGACCTAGGATTAATTAAAAATATTTTTTAATGAAAACTATATTTATTAATTAAGGTGATGTGTGAGGTGAAGCTGAAACTATTTATTAATTAAAAATCATATATATCAAAAGCATTTTTTCATGGCTAAATGATATGAAAATGTAATTTTAAAATTTTAAATTTATAAGTATAAAATATAAAAAGAAAATGGAACTTTGTCATTATTATTATATTTTAAATTAATAGAATATAATTTGTAGGAAGTAACTTTTTTTATGACTTTTGACTCTACATATAAATATTATAAAATAAAAAATTATTATAATGAAGATGTAGAAAGTTAAATTTAACCTTTTCAATTGATTATTGTCAAGTTATTTTGATCTTTAGATTCTGGAATTAAAAATTAGTCTTAAAATTATTTTTTATTTTATTTTAATTCTCAAACTTTTACATTTCTAATTTTAGTCTAAAGTGTGATTTTATCTAGTTTATATTTTTAATTGGCTTGGACAATCAAAATAAATTATTTTTTTCTCATATTTGTCATAATAAGTAAGTTTGTAAAAGGAGAAAAAAATCTTTTCCCAAATTTGGAGATAAATTTATGTTTGGAGATAAAAAAGAATCTTCTTTAGAACTAATATTAAAGGTCTAATCTCTAGTAGAATTGCTTGAAGGATATTAATATCTTGTTTGAACCAGAGGACATTACTTAAAACTTCCTAGTCTTGTATTCAGATAACAATTCCTTGCTTTACCTTCAAATAGTAAAAATGACAAAGAGAAGTTCACAATATTTTCTATCTCCATCAAAAACTAATCTAGACCATTTAGATTACTTTAGGGGTGCAGTAGTGAGAGAGATAAAAACAAGTAGAGAGAGATAATTTTTTTTCTCTACTTGTTTCCATCTCTCTCGTCACTAGACCCCTAAAGTACTTTAAAAGATCCAAATTAGTGTTTTTAGGGTAATGTATATTGGGTAAGAAAATTCAATAATTTTAATAAGCCTAAGAGACTTTGGGCCTCTGATCAACACTTGGGCCAAGTAAAATAATAGAATATGAGATATTGACTGAGCACATGAATTAAGCTAAAAAAAAAAATAATTCTAAAGCGTGTTAAATTGATATTTTAGTCATCAAAATATAAAGTTAGTTTTATTTTAGCACTTAATAGTTTTGGTTGTCAAATTATTTTTTATTTTATTTTAGTCAACAAATTATGAGATTAATTTTATTTTGATCCTCAAACTATTTTTGATTTTGTTTTAGTCTACATACTACTTTTTGTTTCATTTCAGTCTTGAAACTATTTTCATTGTGTTTTGAAAAAAGTGTCGATGTAAGCATCTATCTATCTATCTTATAGTAATGTAAAATTACGGGAATGGATCATCTCCATTAATTTTTCTTCCATTCTCTCCATTTCTCTTCATCCTAACCATTCAAAACATCTAAAGGCTTCAAAAAATGCCACATCATTGGAAACTCATATTCTCCCATCATCTCTCTCAAATAAGACACCCCCATCAGCTCTCTCAAAGAATGCCACATCATTTTTTTCGTGTATCGAAAAATAAGACACCCCACCGTTGGCTAATAAATAATGATAATAATAATAATAATAATAATAATAATAATAATAAATCCCCAGCTAGGCCTCATGAGTCATGACAATAGTGCCTTCACCCCTTCACAAAGATCAAAATGTTTTATTTAATTTATATAAAATTTTTAATATTTTTGTTACAAAATTAATAACAAATTTTTTTGAAGGGTTAATTTGTATTAGAAGAAATATTAAAAAAGTTATATAATTAAAAATGCAAGAAATAATATAAATGAAATTTTATAATTAAAACTATTTTATGATAAAAATATTCACAACCTATATATTATTTTGGCCAAATCTCTATTTTTGTCCTTAATGTTTGCCCAAGATTCCATTTTAGTTCCTAAACCTTTTTTTTTATTTTGTTTTGATCCTTAAAGTTGTCAAGAAATTTTACCGTTAGTCCCTGAATTATTTCCATCCACTTTCTTCCATTAGAAAAAAAAAGAAGAAAAGAAATGAGAAAATAGTAGAATGACCCCAAACAAAGTGAGTTTTATTTAAAATTTCGGGTCTGATTTTCTTCTTTCCCCATCTTCTTTACACATTCTTACAGACCTTTTAAGATATTTCATGGTAGAATTTTCAAAGGCGTTCTTAGTTTTTTAGAAATCATTTGAACCCACAGTTCTAGCCTTCTACATGGACTAAAGTGCAATTTCCCCCAAAATTTGGACTGTTATGTAATTCTCGCATTACTTCAACTTTGAGCTAAATTACATTTTGCCCCAAATAATTTTACAAGGTTCATTTAATTCCTTGAGAGTTATGGTTTAGGGACCTTGATGAAAATAAAAATCATTGGGAGTCATTCAAAAACATTCAAAATATCTTTTATAAATTAAATAAAACATTTTTATCTTTGTGAATGGGTGAAGATACTATTATTATGGGGCTTAATTAGTTGGGATTTATTATTATTATTATTATTATTATTATTATTAGTTAGCCAAGTTGGGATGTCTTGTTTAAGAGAAGATGAAGGAATGTGGGTCTCTAATGATGTGGCATTTTATGAAGCTTTAGATGTTTTGGATGGCTAAGATAAAGAGAAATGGAGAGAATGGAGAGAAAAACTAATGGAGATGATCCATTCCTAACCGTTGGAATTCCCGCGGGAAAATCTTGCATCCACCATGAACGCATCAAGCTGTGTTTCTCTTTCTCATTCGCTTCCACCAAACTCAACAATCTCTTTGTTAGACAAATGCAGAAATGTCTCTCAAGTTCGTCAGATTCACTCTCATATGATCAAAACAAACCTCGTCGCTCACACATTTTCCGTCGCTAAGCTCATCTCTGTTTCCTCTCTCTTTAATATCTCCGGTGGACTCGACTATGCTTTATCCATTTTTCTTCGAATTCAAAACCCATCTTCGTCTCTCTTCCGTCTTCTCATCAACAGATTATCCGAAAGCTCAAATCCGTTTCAGGCTGTATTGCTATATGCCCAAATGCTCTGTTCCTCACAGGATTTGAGAGAAATCGCATTCTCTGTTCCCTCTGTTCTCAAATCTTGTGGTAGATCCTGTGCTTTCAAGGAAGCCCATCAAATTCTGGGTCAAATCTTGAAGACCCATTTATGGTTTGATCCGTTTGTGACGAATTCTTTGGTTCGAATGTGGTTGGATCTCGGCGAGATCGAGCTTGCGCGAAAGGTGTTCGATGAAATGCCTGTGAGAGATTTAATTTCTTGGAACTCCTTGATTACCGGGTACTTGAGAGTGGGTGATGTTGAATCTGCACGTAAGGTGTTTGATGAAATGCCTGAGAGGGATTTGGTTTCGTGTAATGTGATGATTGATGGGTATGCAAAGCACGGTATGTGTGAGCTTGCCGAGGATATTTTCATGGCAATGAAGGTAATGCTGGAATTGTTTTTGAAGTTTCTTAGATTAGTATTAATTTATTATATGATTAATATTTGTCTTTACTATTTACTATTTAATTTAATTTTGAATAAGAATAGATTTAGAATTCATTTTCATTGCAGTAATCAGTGATGACTGATGAGTCAGGTTTTTCACAAATTTACTGGGTAAAGACCCTAATTCACAACTTGAAAGCATTAGTAATTATTTCATTAGCTTAATATAAAGTTGTGTTAGAGATAGGATATTTGTTTTTTTAGTATAAACTAATATATAATTAATAAACCTAATTTATAATTTTGTATATTTACTATGATTTTATAATATTAAATATTTATTTACGAGCTTATTAATTATTTGTTTAATTTTTTTCTTAGGCCAAAACCTCAAATTGGTCTTTTATGTTTCATTTGTTTCAAATTGGTCCTTCATGTTTCTATAATTTCTCTAATTGGTTCAAAAAATACTGAATATGATCATATCTATCTTGTTTCAAGTCTGAATGCGATAAGTTAAAAACTATGTGCTAATTCTTAAATAGTTTTTTCTCTACCTAGTTGAAATTATTAGTAAACGAAGTCAAAACGTGTCTCAAAAGTAGGCTTCGAACCAATTTGAGAAATTATGAAAATATGTAAGACCAATCTAAAACAAAATAAACATGAGGGACCAATTTGAGGGTTTGGCCTTTATTCTTATATAAATCTCCTGGAGTTATCAAAACATATAAATTGGGAACTATTAGGTTGAAGACTCGTTTCTCTTGTTACCATGCATTTTGCAGTTTCAAGTTGTTTAATTTCTTTGCTAATAACTTAATTATCTCCCAATTTTTTCTTCAGGTAAAGGACGTGGTTACTTGGACATCTATGATTTCAGCTTATGTTCTTAATCGTCGCCCAAACAAAGGTTTAGATTTATTCAGAGAAATGTTGAGGTTTGGGATTCTTCCGGATGCCCCTGCAATTGTTAGTGTTCTTTCAGCCATTGCTGATTTGGGTTTTGTTGAGGAAGGAAAATGGATACATACTTACATATCCACCAATAAGAATATAGATTGTAATTCTAGTTTCATAGGATCAGCACTCATAAACATGTATGCAAAATGTGGCCAAATTGAAAATGCCCACCATGTATTTAGAATCATTTCTCACCACAGGAACGTTGGAGATTATAATTCTATGATCTCTGGGTTTGCTATCCATGGGCTTGGTCTTGAAGCCATCAAGCTCTTTTTGGAGATGGAAATGACAGAAATTAAACCCAATGATATAACTTTCTTGGGGCTCTTGAGTGCTTGTAATCATGGAGGCCTAACCATTGAGGGTAGATTTTATTTCCAAACCATGCAAGAGAAATACAATATTATTCCAAAGATTCAGCATTATGGTTGCATTATTGACCTTCTTTGTAGAGCAGGTAATCTAGAAGAAGCACTTGAGGTCATAAATGATATGCCTATGGATCTTGAGCCTGATGTTTTGATCTGGAAGGCCATTCTTAATGCTAGCATGAAGCATAATAAAATTGTAATGGCGAAAATTGCTGCTTTGAGAGCTATTGAATTGGCTCCAGAAGATTCAAGTTGTTATGTTCTTCTCTCAAATATGTATGCCAAAGTGGGAATGTGGGATGAAGTGGGTGAAGTTAGAAGCATGATGAAGAAGAGAGGAGTGAGAAAAATTCCTGGGTGCAGCACCATTTTTGTGGATGGAAAAGTTCATGAATTCATCGTCGGAAAAGCGATGAATTTGGGAATCAATCAAAGGGTTCGTTCAATGATAGAGGAAGTGGTGGATAAGTTAAAATTGAAAGGGTATGAGCCTGATCTGAATCAAGTTCTTCTTGATATTGAAGATGATCATGAAAAGGAAAGTCATTTGGTTCTTCATAGTGAGAAGATGGCTCTTGCTTTTGGATTATTGAATATACAACCTGGGATTCCCATTCATATAGTGAAGAACTTGAGGATTTGTGTTGATTGTCACTTGTTCATGAAGATGGTTTCCAAAATCTACAACCGCAGAATTGTTGTGAGAGACCAAAACCGTTTTCATCATTTTGAAAATGGGTTGTGTTCTTGCAATGATCATTGGTGATTTCAGTATTATTAGATGCTGTGAAAGAGAGCACAAACAATATGTGTGCATGCATGAGTTTAGGTGTGATTGGGTTTAATTGGGGTACATATATATATATACACTACATACAAATATGTACAATATGTATATATATATATATGTATGTGGTGGAAACTGTAAAGCTATATATGCTGTGAAAAATTGAAAATGGATTTGTGTTGATATGAAATGAACCTGTTACCCATAATTAGGTTTTCAAGTTCATATTTAACTCTGATAATATCCTAATATTAGAAAAAGTGTGATTGGATTTTATTTATAGCGATTTACAGAGAGTATGTATCTCTAAGTTCTTTTACACGGTATTAGTTTCATTTTGATAACATATTCTTAACTCTATTTTTTGCGCAAAAAATTTCAAAATTATGCTATATTATACCTCAGACATACTAATGAGGATCTGAAATTTCTGATTGAGTACTTGGGTATTTATCCCATCTAGCATTTGCAGAATATAATCAGGATATGATACTTTACATGCATTGCAATTATTTTACTCTTTTCTTCAACGATACAACTCAAGTAAACTAGCAGCTCATAGAAAATATTTTGTTGAACAGTATTGAGTTGTAAATAATATTTACTTGTTACACAAATATTTAATAGATTGAGAAGACTCCTAAGTCCAGAGTCCAGACCAGACCATCTTTACTTTTTCACTTTTGGGTCACCAACACACCTCTTGATACTTTTCTTCCTCTATGATTTGTTGGAAAGCATTCAATCACTTGTTGATATATGCAAAGGGAAGTCAAACTTTTAGGTCTCAAATTATCATCTTATGAACAAGCAATACATGATTGGAGAATTAGTTGCCTTCTTTGAATTCTCGTACCATCCTAGTTTTCTAGTGTCTGTTTTTTCTTAATGGGGTTATTTTCATTGTCCTATTTGTGTTCCCCAGATGAAACTATGTCGCTTTTTGTTTGGATATTTTATGAAAATCATTTCACATTACTATATGCTCTAGAAAACTCACTGATGACAAAAATACATGATATTGGAAGAACAATATGTTGACTTTAAATCCTTGAAATTAATAACTGTTCAACTAATACAGTTGACTACAGTATTACTTTGACTAAAATAATAAACTTTAGTACAATTTAATTGGATTTCATGCCAAATCTACTACTGATTCTGGAAGATGTTAACTAATCATATTAGTCAATGCCTTACAGGCTAATCTACTTATATGGAAGGCTAGCTATTGAAAGTTGAAACAATTTGATGGCCTTAACAATTACCCACTAAAATAAATAAATAAAGGTTACAATTCACAAAACCGTCTGAATTTTAATTTTTGTGCGAAGATCCTCCGAATTTTAAAGTGACAAAAGTCTTGAATTTTATTTTGGCCTGAAACATAATTCATTCAAAAGCGAGGTAAAGTCAAATACAATACAAACGAAAACAAAGTAAAAATAGTCAATCATTCCCTAGCATAAACAGTAATACTAGACAGAATATCAACCGACGATGAGAGTTTACAACCTATCCAAGAGGACCCATCTTCGTTTTAGACAAATTGGTAAGATAATCAACTGTCAAGTTAGCAGATCTTGGGATCCAACTAAAGTTACAACTATCTAAAATACAGGAAACATAAATAAAGTCATCTAAAAGAGACAAACCCTTCCAAACAGGACAACAGACAATCCCAATGGTTGTTCTAAAAAAAACATAAACAAACTCAAAGCAACAATAATAAGATAATAAAACAAAACGACGTCATGGAAGAGCACCGAAAAATCAGAACCAAATCAGAAAGCCGCTATGGAAGCGAGAAGCCGTCGTGGAATGACTAGTCCAGATTTCCCGGCACAGAGCGCCGCCATGGGAGTCCTGATTCAGAACATCATCGCCACAAAACTCTATAATCAGAGGGAGGGCCACCGCCGCTATCTTAACAGCGCCCCACAGTTTCATTCAGAAAAACTCTTACGGCGGAGAGGGTTTTCTATCACGAAGGCGAGGTTTTAGGGCCGGCTTGAGGAGGTAAGAATTTTAACTTCTCTTTCCTTTTGAATTTTTTATTTTGTACAAAATAAAATTCATTTTATTAAAATTTTCATTAAAGAAAATCAAGTTTCTTTGTGATTTTATAATTATTGCATTTTAAGTTGATCTAAACTTGAAATCAACTTTTTGACAAAAAATAAACTTGAAATTAACTATTGATATAATTAATAATAACACAAGATTTTTTTTTCAATAAAATCATTTAAGAAAAAGAATTATTTGTACAAAATAAAAAATTTATAGGATCTTTTATAATTTTTTAAAATTCAAAACGTACGTCCTTTACATAATAACTAAAGATTAATAAAAATTCTAAAACAATAAAGATTAAGAAAAATTCATGCATTTTAACCATAAAAAATAAATAAATCTCACAGCATCAAGCATCAGAGTATGTGTTTCAGCACAAAACAAGGGATATTTTAGTATTTTTTAGGGTAAATTCTACTTTGGTACCATGTTCTTCCAAAAGTGACATTTTGGTACCTTCTTCTTTCAAAAATGTCACTTTGGTACCCTATTCTTTCAAAAGTGACATTTTGATACCCAGTTCTTTGGACCAATTTCACTTTGGTACCCTAAAAAAGATACAATATAAGGTAACAAATAGTGAAAGAACAGGGTACCAAAGTGAAATTTGTCCAAAGAACAAGGTACCAAAATGTCACTTTTGAAAGAACAGGGTACCAAATGACAATTTTGAAAGAACAGGGTACCAAAATGACAATTTTGAAAGAACAGGGTACCAAAGTGGAATTGGTCCATAGAATAAGGTACCAAAGTAGAATTTACCCTATTTTTTATATGATGAAAAGGAAAGAAAAAAAAAAAGATAAAACATAAACAAGAAAAATCTGCTTTTTATTTTAGAAAAAGGGATAATCTTTGGTCACACACTTATTTATTTGAAACCAAGTGTTGAGTGGCTTTAATGTAATGTCCCCATTATCAAACTCATACACCAAAAGTAATGACAAGAGCAGCATTGCTTTCCTATAAATTAATATACCTAATCCAAAAGGATCTATGCATTAAATTAAAGTTGAAAACAAGACAAAATTGAGTTGTGCCCTACATTATATATATATACTAGTCTGAGACCCGTGCGTTCGCACGGGTTTTTCCTTGACAGTTTATATACTTAGCAATTGTGACATTTTGAAAATGAGTAAATAAAATCATAAAATCCTATTGCCATTGGAGTAAAATGTCCTAAAATCATAAAATATATTGTTTCACGAATTTTTTGCAAACAATGTACTAATGGATTCAAATAAGTAATACCACTTTGAAACTATTAGCCAAAGTCACTGAAGATGATAAAATACTATAATTAACTTACATTAATAATATAGTCTTTGCAGATGTGTTTGAGATGTTGATTATATTACAGTCCAAAATAAACTACTTAAAGTAAGTCTGCTAATAATCTAAGTCATAGACATCAGAATTTTTACAATCAAAAGATGTGAATCCACACTTTCTTCTCAGCCCAAACCCATCTCCAAATTATCTGTAAAATTAAAAAAAATTACATAAAAGTAAAACTCTCAGTTAGAGATAAGTGATCCTAGCTGCCTTCTTCATTTTCTGCACATAGTGACTAACAAACATAATAAAACATAATTGTCATATCAGACTTATGCTAAAACACAATTCTTGCCCAAGTCTTATGCCCAAGTTAAAAATATCTCGTCATATATGTTTAAAAAATCTATGCTGTGTGGAAAATATACTTTAAGACATGAAGGGAGATTACTGATTGCACTGTACACATTCTTTGTCAATGACATTTTCTTTAT